>PVJA010007951.1:0-66442 GCA_004027025.1 Myocastor coypus | reverse complement strand
AAAAAGTGAAGCCAGATTAATATGCCAAGCTGTAAAAGGCTCAAGCCAACAGCTTCTGATATTGCCAGTTCTGCTGATAACCCACTACTATTATGGACTATTGGACTATTTTGGGTTATTTTGCTGAACTCAAGTAACTACAATCTTTAGACTGGCTTCAAGTATGAAAACATCCTTTAAAGACTTGTCCAAATACACCTTCTCTAACCACAGTGGAACGCCCATCTCTGAGAAAATAAAACAAAAAAAGGGAACAGTATTTTCTTCCTGCTGTGAGTTGTAAGTGCAATTACACTGCGTGCCTAATTTTCCCATCCAGGCTGGCACATACGCCATAGCTGCATCTCTGCTGCCTTGCGCTCTAGAGTACATAGACAGTGTAATTTCAGTCTGTTCTCATCCTAACAGATATATGAGTGGATGAGACACGCAACACCAGCACAGCTAAGAGGAGAAGAAGCTCACGTCAGCTCATTGCATCCAGAAGACTCAGTCCATAGTCAGCGGATCCTAGGGAGAAGGCTGTGGTGAATGGGCCCGGGGGTGGGGAGGAAAGCTGACCAACTCACAGCAGTCAAGAAGCAGAGAAGAAGAGAGGACCAGGGACAGGAGTGCACCTTGCAGGTCACGTCTGCAGTGGCTACCTAAACTGAGGCTCCATGTCCAGCAGTGCATTCAGGGATGAGTCATCAAAGGATGAGGCCACCAATGTGTATGGTTCTGTGTGACCCCACACACACAGGCAAGCTGTGTGGGACACTGTAGCTCTAAACCATGACACTGAATGTACCCTGACATCTGGTTTTATCAGATGCCGCACCTGCTGTCTATGTGCCCTCTTGCATGAGTTCCTGAGCATCTCTAATGTAGAGCAAGACCACAACTGGAAATGCTGCTGAGTCCCTGATGCACATCACCCACTCTCAAGTTCAATTACATGGAAAACTTTGGTCTTGTCAAAGTAGTTGTTTGAGTTTAAACTCCCACCACTAGTGAATGAGAATTCCTGTTGTTCAACATTCTCACCAACACTTGGTATTGCCAGACTTCCTGTGCTTGTCCCATAGGAATCCACACCACTAAGCTACTTCCCAGACATGACAGACTTCTTAATCTTTGTCATCCTATAAAGGATAACGATACCTCTTCATGCTTATTAGCCTTTTCTCCTGTTTAATGTTTAATTTGTAAAGCCCTGGTTACTAGTGGTTTGGGGAAATTCTTGTATATTTATTGACCTGAGTCCGGGATATTGAAAATTTAAATATAAATGTTATTACTTGCTATTTGGCATTCTGGTTTTTACTGAATGCCTATTGTCATACTGGTAAGTATTGGGGCAACAAAAGAATTTATTCATTGGAAATCAATTTAAAGGGACAGCCAGATAAAATTCTCATTCACATTGTGGTGTGAGTTTAAACTCAAGCAGACTAAAGCCCCTGGCTAGGCAGGCACAGGGACTGGGGTTTTATCCCAGGCTTGCCATGTTGGCCCCTCCTCCATGGCATACTGAGGTGGCAATTGAGACTGGGTGTTGTGGCATGCTTGTAATCCCAGAGTTTCAGAGGCTGAAGACAGAAGGTTCATTACAAGTCCGATCTGTGTAGTGAGACCCTGTAGAACCTGTACTAAATACATCATGAAAAAAAAGAGAAAAAGTCAATTAGAGCTATACAACTGAGGCACTTAGTCCTGCTTAAGCTGCTGAATGACTACTGGGTCTGATGCTGTTGCCTGCACTTTGAAAATAAGTAAATGGAGACTGAGGTTATAATGTTTACCCCAATATAAACACTCTGCTTTAAGCATAATGAAGCAACAGAACTCTAACTGCACTTGTGCATCTCTGAACCCCAAAATCTTTCTAAGAATTGTTTTCTTCCCCCCAAAAATAGCATGTGCAGGGCCAAAATAATGTTCTTTGTTCTTTGGTGATCATTGCTACCAAAAGCTGTATCCATGGAGGCCCAGTGGTAGCTTAGTGAACACGACTAGGTAGCTCATGGCATCCCCAAGCCAAGTTTCCCTTTTCACTGCAAAATTCTGCTCACAAATATGTAAACAAAGAAAAGTCTTTGATGTTTGGAAGGATTTCCTTTCTAGGAGTCATTTGTGGGACACTTTGGTCACACACTCATTTTCATCTTCCTTCTCCCCCTCCTCTTCCTCCTCCTCTCCAGTATTTTTCCTCTGCAGTTTTGGGAGTGAAATCCAGGGCCGCGTGCACACTGTGCAAGTGTTCTACCATCCAACTATGTGACAAGCATGTGGGAAAAGATTAACACTCTACCGTAGAGCTATAGAATATTAAATGACAGCCAGAAATAAAAGTAATAAAAGATGACAGTAATACAAACTGTTCTCTAAGAGATATATCTTTTTATAGGTAATCAATTTATTACTACCTGCAACAAATTCAAACAATAGACACTTTGAAAACTAACTTAAACTTAATTAAAGGATCAACATTAAGTGAGCCTCCTAGCAATTTATATATTAATAGTGTTCCCCTTCCCAACTTCAAAAGTCTAGTAAAAAGCCTATAAATCCGGCAGATACTAGAATAATTTTCAAATAATAAAATTAAGCAGAAACAAAGACACAGGCATGACACTACCCAGAATACTAAAAATAACTCTCAGGACACAAGTAGCATTCTATATGTGACTCTCCTCTTTCTCCTACTCCTCCTCTTCCTCCTCCTGCTCTTCCTCCTCCTTTTTCTCCTCCTCCTCCTCCTCTTCTTCCTCCTCCTTTTTCTCCTCCTCCTCTTCTCTCTCCCCATCCTCTGCCCTCTCCCCTTCCCCCTCCTCTTCCTGTTTCCTCCTCCTCCCCAGTATTTTTCCTCTGAAGTTCTGGGAATGAAATCCAAGGTCTTATGCATGCTAGGCAAGTGTTCTACCACCAAACTGTCCCTAGCCTTTCCTCCCTAGCACCTTTATAAAATGACCTTTCAATGAAATATTGCCAATGATGTCATGATATGCACGTTTCTCACCAACAACTTTGACTTCGTGTCTGTGGACACAAGCCTCACATTTATATTAGACCATAGACACAGATAGTCAAAATGATTTTATTTCCTAGTTCTATACACTTCACACATATTGGGAGGTTCATTATTTTTTACTGAACTTCATGAGACAATTGCTTGCTAGCAAAAGTGCCAGCACAGCATGGACTTCTTAGTCATCAATATGGCACCATCCTCTCCTGAGCCACCAATTGGCTACAAAGATTTAAAGGTTCAGTGATTATAGGATTTAAATGATTTTAACCCCTCTAAATTTGGAAACCCTTTAAATCCCATTATCTCTGCAGCCACTGAGAATTTGAAAATCAGCTTGGCCTTTTCTAGCTCCAGGTCTAAGGATTACAGAGTTTTAAAGAGTACAAATGCTTTTCTGAAGTTCTATAAAGAGCCGGCCCCAACCAGTCAGACCTACAGGAAATAAAGCCAGCCAGTGCCCAGCTGGTCAGTACTGATCAGAATTTTTAAATAGAAAGATATGTGTGTTCTGCCACAAACCACCAGGAAAACAGGTCGTTGCTTCCTCAGCTCCACGTGGAGCCAGTGAATTAGAAGAGTTGTTGTAGGAGGGGAAGCAGACCGTAGACCCATGTTCAAGAAATGAGAAAACAGAAGATGCTATCAGAGACCCAAAGAAGCTCTCTGGACAGACAGTAATTCAGTGAGTTAGAGGCCATGTTCTTCCTAAGGCAAAGCCGTTACCATGGAGACCCTCTGAATCCTGGGGTTCAGTAAGCCTTTGAAGTCTTACCTCTTGTGTCCTCACATTGATGTAGCCATAGTGAGTCCGAAGGGGCCGCCGGTACATATAGGAGAATGGTATCCACTTGGCTCCAGGTTGTCCAAAGCAGTTTAGCAGCAATGGGAAATTCACTTCGTTTATGAGGCGCACGACCAGCAGGAAGAGGAACACAGCTATGAAGCTCACCACAATCACAGATTTTCTCTACAAATATAAAAAAAAAAAAAAAGAAGAAGACTTTCAACTAAAAGCAGTCATGAAGGGAGCTTCCTTTATTATGCTCTCTTTCTTTACCAGGAGGGAAGGATTTATCATGTACGATATTTCACCTGAGGACAGAAAATAATAACTAGGTGACCAGGTTGGCTTGTGTGCTGCACATCTAAGAGCAAGCAAAGCAGTGTTCGTGGACTATTCCACTTTGTCTCTCCCTTAATCACCTGCCTGTTTTCCTTTAATTTGGAAATCCCAAGCAAGACCCTCCCAACTACAGAAAGCCTCTCCACATTGATCAGTCTCCTCCATACCATCTTGTGACCAGAATGCAGCAAAGAGGGCCTCCTACCGCTCCTCTCCACTGGGAAGGCCTATCTGTTGTACTTTTTGCCATGTGATAATTTATGTGATTTTTCCTCATGGAACTGCGACTTCCTGAAAACCAGAAGGTTCTGCATCCTATTACTTTCTGTTTCACAAGGTCCTTACTACAGTACCTTACACAATGCAAGCACTCAACAAACCCTAGAGTGGAACACATGAACGAGTGCATTTTTCATATTCCTGAAGACACATTATCATTCACACATCTATTTTGGTGTTTAGCACTCTCTACAAGCAGGAAACTCTACTTCTCCTAAATGATGGGCAAGAGAAAGGTTCAAAATGCTAATAAGAAAAGAAGGAAAAATCGGGTGCCAAGCAGTGTCAGAACACTTCCCTAAATGTGTTGCTATGAAGCAAAAGCAGGAGCAACCTCATCTGACTGGGGTGGGAGCAGATAGGCAGGGATGAGAACCTGAACCTGATCAACAGCAGGAGGAGTATGGAATGGTAGGCATGCATGAGCAGGGAGGACTTTCCAGCTAGAAGAATGCAACGAGCAGGGGAAAGCTGGAAGCATAAAGGATGCACTGCCTCAGATACCATGTGAAGTCTCCATTAAGTGTCCTAGGTGATGGAAAGCCAAAACAATTGTTTGTGTTGTTTTGCCCTGCCAAGGGAGGCAGTCCTACGCTGTGATCACACATCAGTATTAAAGGGACCTTGTAGTAGAGAGAGAAGATAGCTAAGTAGAAACCAGTTAGAAGACTAATCCAGTTGCTTAGGACAGAGGTAATGAGGGTGGAAACTAGGGCAGAAAAAGGTATAAAAAAAAAAAAAAGAAGACAGGAAAGACTCCAAGTAGATAAAGGCATAGAATTGGGATCTAGGTGGCAGATGACAAAATTCAGAGGTGATTGAAATTTTAAGGGTAGTGACTGCCACCATTCTGGTCTTCACAGGAGAAAGGCTTTCTAGGCTGCTGGTGGTGCCCAAGGACTAGCAGTTCATCCTAGTGGGGAATCCTGGAGACAAGCAAAAGGTCCAGAGAAAGCAGCGCCAAAAGAAGACCAGTGAAGTTCACCTTCTTGAAGCTGTGTCTGACTACCTGGTCTTCCTCACCTGAAGGAAAGCCAGACACCTTTCTGAAAATCACTAAATGGTTGGTGGGGTTGTGGCTGTGGTTGTGCTTTGTGTTTACCACTTCCTGGTGATATTGGCTTCATTTTCCTCTCACTGACTCTGCCAAGGAAGGAAAGGAACTCCAAGGCAGTTCCTACAACTTTCCTAGACTGAGACCAGGCGCCTCTTTCCAGGTATTAGGACCAGAATTCAAGTCACTGACAGCTGGGGACAGTCTTTATTCTCACTCAGTTCCTGTAAATTGTAAACTTCGCATTCCTCGGTCTAGCCAGACTAATTTTCTAATCACCTGAAAGTCCCTTGAGCTTTGCCTCTTTTAAATCCTTTATCTCAACCACTGACTACCACAATCTTTCCTCATTTAACCTTCTAATAATTAAAAAAAAATTAATTTGCTCCTCTGTGGAATCATTATGCCCACAACATTGCACTATGTCAAGGTAACAGCTTAAATGAAGTGATGGATCTTACATGTTTGAAGGAACAAAGACCAGAACAGATGGCTAACTGAAAGCTCAGTGTCCAGGCACCTATTAAGTAAACAGGGAAGGACCTTTTTTATTTTTCCTTCACCATCCGGTGTCTTGCTAAGAAACAGCAGCTGCCTTTGAGGAAGACTCAGGTAGAACCTGTCCTTTTGTCTCCTCTGGAGCTCAGCATGGCTCTCTGGTTCTCTCAGTCACTGCATTGCCTTGCATGGCTGGGAGTTTGGGGACAAAGGTCTGGGAGGGCCTTTCTGAACATCCTGATGGTGAGTAGCAACACATACATAATAGCTATAGGAGAGAAACATAAATCAACCAGCTTGAGAGAAACTTCAAAACAGAAAGAAATCACAGCTGGAAAAGGCTGAGCCCTAGTAATCCAGGCCTGCCTCCTACGTCCTATCAAAGGGAAGCAAGCATTGAGCCTAGAGGGGGGGGGAGCAACAGAGATGGAAGCCAGGCATTGGTCCTTCCGTGCCTGACCCAGACCTGGACCTGGACCTGGGTCTGCAGTGGGCAGCGGCACTCATCTCAGCTCAGGCCTGCTGCCCGACTGCTGCTGCACCTCCTGGACTGGACCATTTGCCTGTTTTGCTTAGAGTGGAAGTGCTCTTGTTGTGCTGATGATGCCCACCTTGAAATCTCACTAAAAAAAAAAAAAAAAAAATGCAACTTTAGCCTGGGCTTGTAGCTCAGTGTTAGAGTGCTTGCTTAATATGGACAAAGCCCTGCATTCAATCCCAGGGTTGGAAAAAGATAAGCATAACTTCAAGGATGTTCTTTGCACCAGATGGCGTCAAGGACAACAGCCCTCAACAGACATGTGCAGTCTCCTCATGGTTACTTCTGCCAGATTATTACTTGGAGCATCTGCAGTGACACTCATGCATAAGGTTCTTAGAAGTCTACTCATAGCAAGACAGACAGACAGACAGGCAGGCAGGCAGGCAAGACACAGACAGAGAGACAGATAGAGAGCAGATGAAAAGAACATGTGCTTCTGGTAGGAGGTGGAGACGTGAACAGAGGTACATTCACGGTGCTTAAGTTATAGTTGCTCACTGAGCCTATACCAAGGGCTGCAGAACTAAAGATCAAGTACTGAAAACAGAAATAAAGCCACCGAAGACAGACCGCCCTTCTAGAGTCACAAGTTAGTGCAGCCCTCGGCCAATAGAGAAGTACAATTCTATGTGTCAGAATAAGTTAAGGGACAGGTAGGATTCCGGAGGAAAGGTGGGTTGGGAATGGGAGGGGCAGCTGTTGGGAGTGCCGGCCAGAGGGGATCGTGCTCATACAAAGGGAACCTATAGCAAAATGAAGAGCAAGGCACACTCCAGGCAGAGAGAAGAGCAATTTCACAGCCCATAAAATGATCAGAAACTTTCATGTCACTTGGAACAAAGGGATCATAGATGGTGAAAGGGAAATGACGCTAGACGGGGCTGAAATCATAAAACAAAACTAATCAGCCCAATACAGCAAGATGCAATTATCCGTCCGATCTACTTTACATTCGGGGTAATGAAAGGAAAAATGTCTCCAATGTGACATTGCATAATTCTAAAATACTCCTCCCTTTCCTACCAAGTGCAAACTGCATAAATCATTTCATTTGATTTGAAATTGTCCTTTAGTACATCACATTGTCACGTCTCCTGTTTCTTGACTTATTTTCCATCAATTAATCTATGCCACTAGTAGCTTGCTCTAGTAACAGTTGTGAATCCACCCAAACTCAGAAAACTAGAAGACTGTTTACTTTGATGTTCCAAGTCTCACGACTTGTTTATGGAACAAATCCCTGCAGCCTTTGTTGAAGTAGGCAGAACATCCTTTGGATTCAACAACCACCATCAGGTTAGAGAAAAACTAATTGTTCTTGTTTTATTTTATGTGTTTTGTACCAGATCTTACTACACAGCTCGGACTTGTAGTGATCCTCCTGTTTTCAGCCTCTCCAGCACTAGGATAACAAGCGTACACCACCATGTCCAGTTTGGGTTGTTGGCTGAGTGTGCCCGGGGGCAGGGCCAGTGCAGCTTGTGGTGTCCAGGATCGAATCCTGGTCCCTGAACTTACCTAAGCAGGTGCCTAGTCTGCTGAGCTATCTTGCCACTGGGTTTTCTTGTGCAGCAGAGAGAAGCAGAAGTAAAAGAAAGGGAAGAAGCCTTTATGGCCACTGAGGAGGACACAGGAGGAGCTGAGGGAGATGGGGGATCCTCTGACCTGAGACAGGGAGGCTGAGATTCTGTGGACTTTTGCTAGGAGCGGAGTTTGAGGAGAAGAATCAGTGCCACCTAAGGAGCTGATGACTGCTCCCTTGTGTGCTCAGGAAAGGTAAAAGGAGGTTGTGCCCAGAACCAGGGTGGAGGAGAAGGAGGAAGTTCTCATTGGGAAGATGAGGTGTTGTTTTGGGGGTTCCGGCATGTTGAATCAGGACCATGATAAGTTAGCAGTTTGTACTCAGGCTGGAGCCTATGAAAAGGAACGGCGAGTCCTTGGCAGGTTACAACGCATAGGATGTGGCCCAACCTAGTTTTCATGCTATGGAAAAGTAGACAGAAACTTAAAAAACACTCATGCCCCTAAGATCAGATGATGATCCGATGCAGTGCAGGCCCGATGAGCGACGTACAAACAGAATATCCTACCAGCTAGCTGATAATTGTCAGGCCCTTGATGGATGAATAAAAGCAGTAAGCACGCACTCACTGGTCCTTGCGAAGTACATGAGAAGAAGTACAGGGCTCTCCTTCCCAAATATCTCAAGCAGCTGCAAACCCTGGAACTGTTCACTGCAATTTATCCATAAGAGCTTTGCAAGAGTGTCGCTGCACCCAGAGAGACCTGATGAATTGCTTCAAGGAACGATTTCCCTCTTTTGTTTTTCATCCGGGGCAAGTCTGAAGGGGCCTCCAACAGCTGAGACATTTAGAATCTAATCCGCTCTGTGCTGCAAAAATATGCATCAAAAATGTGACACCCAAGTTGCTTGCTCTTTAGAGCTGGAATGTAGCTTATCAGACTCTATAGCAGAAACACCTAGTTTAAAATAAGACCTACAGAAAGCGCATGATGTGGAGAGAAACTAAAATCGCAGCATTTGGACTTCTAAAATTTGTGAGCAATACTAACGAGTATGTGTGTTTATTTTCTAAGAATTAGTCATTAGCCACAGAATAAAGACATTAACTATGAATCCAGTCAGTCACTACATCATTATTAAATTTGCTTTTCCACAATTGATAAGCAATCCTATAAAGATATATTTTTGCAGTTAAAGGACACAATATAATGGCATGAAGCTGTTGCTTACAATGGAAAATGCTGTTAAGTTTTGTCTACATAGTGTCACTTATCAAAATTAATTTGAAATACAATGTCAACTAGATTATTTCCATCAGACCTCAATCACCTTATCCACTCATGAGCTCCTATGCATTGCTTATTTATAATCTTCTTGCAGATCAGTTCCTCTCCCATAGGAGAAATCACACAATCAATACAGGTCTCCAATGTGGCATTGGCCAAACATCATCTTTGGTACTTCCTCAGTTACACGATTAATCTGCCTGCCGTTTGTACAAAGATGAGCTAGCAAAGCTCACAGTATATAAATAAAATCTTCATTTGTTCCATTTTAGTGGTTGAATCGACAATCTGTTTGAATCCTGCTTATTAAACTCTGTTTAACTGGGGAGATGGCACACATTTGTTGTAGAGTAGCAGCCAGAAAGGAAAGTAACCTAACTCTGGGTGGAGCTGGTAGTCCGAGCCTAGGCAGGGTCTCTCTAGGGCTGCTGTGTGCAGAACAGCTGCGGATGGAACTGTGGGGACCACCCCAAAGAGAATCATGAAAGCCAAATCAGATCAATGTGGGAGAAGGTACAGCAGGTGAAAATACCGGAGCTGATGAAGAAAGAAATGAGGTCATGGGGGTCCTGTATGTCACACTGAAGTATCTGTGCTTGGGCCACAGAATCTACGGTCTAAAGATGGACGGGTGGGACCAGGATTGACTGGGAAACTTCACTTCTGAAGTGGTCAGTGATGGAGAGGCCAGTGCTGGAGGGGCCTGTGAGGAAGGGGCCAGTGATGGCGGGCAGCAAAGCCTGTACAAGAAGGATGATCTCGGAAGTAACAGTGAACCATTGGGTCAGGTATCATTTATGCGCATTTAATTTCTGTAAGGAAACAGCAATTACTATTGTCAGAGATGGACATTTTTCCTGTAGGGGCATCTAGCAGGAAAATAAAATCAAGATAGAATTTAACTACATGAATAATCAACATAATCTTTTTAATCTGTATTTTTATTTTTATTTTTATTTTTTGGGGGGAAGGGTCTACAGGGTGTTCAGGGTCTCACTACTGGATTGGACTGGTAGTGAGGCACTCACTTACAGCCTCCCAAGAGCTGGAATTACAGGTGCATGCCACCACGCCCAGGCTCAATTGCAGTCTCAGTGCATCCCGGGTGCGGGGCCAGCATGGCAGGCCTGGGAATCGAACCCTGGGCCCTTGCACCTTCTAGCAGGCACTTTAAACTGCTGAGCTTTTTGGCTGACCCTTAATCAATATAATATTAGCAGACTATTTAATAAGTGTTATCAGAAAGAAACACTTACATGATTATGAGTACTTGCATAATACTTTCATAAAGAAATATTTATATAATCCCCACTTCACAGACACAGAAGTAAGGGGATACAAGGGTTGAGTGCTTTGCTGAAAGTCACAATGCAGTGACATAATAAGGAACAAGAACAAATCTCAGATACTCTGACTCCAGAGCCTGTGAGCTAACAAAGTTGTTCATTGTAATTCCTACCAATGGAAGGCTCTTACAGAACTGGCTCAGAAATTTTGAAAGCCAGTACCAGCCCTAAGCAGGTTTTGTAACATTGTCTGTCAATAACCAAAATACCTAATTCACATGGAAAATTAAGAGACTGATGTGAAACATGGTAATTACATTTACTTTGAAATCAGTAATTGTGGACAAATTTAATTCATTTTGCCTAAATCTGGCTCTATTCCCAGTATTAAGAAGACAGCTACAGGGCACTCTCATTTGGTACTCAGGGAAAACAAAGTAATTAGCTCCTGCTTCTACTACAGACTATCAGGTGTCCTCTGCTTTATGACAGGGTAGCCTGTAGGCAGAAGGCGATGGAATGGGTGCACGTTCCTTGCTCAGCTCTGTGATCCATGACCTTTCTATTCAGGGAAGACACTGCTAAATAGTCAAGTGGTTGGTGGCTTTGTAAGAAAAGCATCAAGGTAATAGAGCATCTCCAATGTGGTAATCTATGCTAAGAATCTGTAACACACATCAACCTATCACCTTTAGACATACATACAGTCTGTAAGAATTGCAATAAACTGGGGCTAGGAAGACAGCTCAGTGGAATAAGTGCTTGCCCGGCAAAGTCCTGAGTTCAATCCCTGGTACCAAGAAAGAAAGAAAGAAAGAAAGAAAGAAAGAGAGAAAAAGAGAGAGAAAGAATTGCAATAAACAAAACTTAAGGAAATAGTGATCTCATGGACACCATTACCAGAAATTCTTCTGTCCCATAGCTAGTCTTAGAGAAAGACATAAATGGTCAAAACTTCCTCAGGGATTTTTTCCCAAAGGAACTTTCCTAGGGTTACAAGTATTATGAAGAAGTTTGAGTTAACAAGCATTTATGAGTTAGTCAAAATGGCATGGCAAGAGATCACCCTGAACTTCCCAGGACTGATGGTAGAACCATTACAAAAATCCCTGCAAGACCTTAGGATGCTGGTACATTAGCTAATTTTAGTAGCTTTAGCTTTTCCTGACTCGACTGAATTTTTAAACCACCACAATATCACAAGAAAGTAATCATAGCTACATTCACTAAGTTTGTTTTGGTTGAGTTGTAAATTAGAAGTGTGTTTCATTCATTTTGTCTGTTTACCTTTCTCATGTGGCCTTGGCATATGCCATTTCTTCTAGAAGGAGGGAACCCAAGATCTTTGGAAACACAGAACAGAGCTGAATGAAGAGTGATGCTGACCATGTATAAGCAAAGACCCAGTGGCACCAATAGACCGACAGATGTGCAAGACAACAGAGCAGGCCCAATTGCGAAACAAACACCAGAGAGAGCAAGATGGCCTGGGAGAAGTTTTTTCTTTTCTTTATTTTCCATGATTACTATTCTAGAATTATATATATATATATATATATATATATATATATATATATATAATATATATGTTATATGTTATATGTTATGTTATATGTTATGTTATATGTTATATATGTTATATATATGTTATATATATGTTATATATATATAACATATATATATATATATATATATATATATAACAAAACAGTTGCAAAAAAGTAGTTGTAATAATTAATGCACGCATATTGCTGTCCTCCTGAGAGTTATTCAGGAACCAACTTATAGGCACGATCTCATGACTAAACAATATTAGCACCAACTTTTCTTTTCAATGAATTATGAGAAACTAGCAGTATTGCTATCTTGACTATCCTGTGGATAAATATTTTTCTTTCTTTTTCCCTTCCTTTCTTTCCCCTTTCTCCTATCACACTTCCTTTTCTTTTGAAGAGTTTCTTCGCAGTTTCCATTCTCTATTGTCCATTTTGGATCTTACTCACTTGTTCAGGTTCACACACTAGTGGGACACTATGATATGTACACATAAGCGTCTGATGTGTTTCACAGTGTGAACTGTGTGTGACCTAAAGTTGCATTTTCTTTTGATTAAATCCTGCTACTTAAGGGAAGAAGTGAGACTCAGGCACTTGTCATTTCCCTCTGCTTCTCTCTGTGTCCCTGGCCTTCTGCTGAGGAGAAGGAGGTGTTGGCTAGCCAGGAAGCATGGAGGCAACCAGGCAACCAAGCCAGAGGCTCTCCTGCCCCCGGCCATCTTGGTCCTCCGTGGTCTTCTCTGGCTGCTGCAAACCTCTGCTTGTCCCATTTTTTACTGTTCAAGAGACACGTTTGCCTCTTAAAACTCAATCGTTACTTCAAGGCACTCAAGGACACAGAAGAGGAGCATAAGCATAAATTCCAACAGTACCTGACGTCATTAGGAGTCATTAGGTGGTGTGCACCTATAATCCCAGCTCTTGGGAGGCTGTAAACAGGCACACCATAGAGTCCGATTTAGTAGTGAGACCCTGAACACCCTCCAGATCCTTCCCTTAAAAAAGTACATTAAAAAAGGAGTCCGGCCCAAAGCCATCTTAATGATAACATGACTTTGCTGGTATAATGAGGATGACATCAACCGGAGCCTTTCACCGTTATGTGAGTCCGCATGGCCTTACAGTAAAGAGCATTTGTCTTTTCACATAACTTTCAGACAGAACGCAGTCCACGAGTATCTGTCGTAAAGGGACGGAAGAAGGGAGGGATGTTTCCTTCAAAGTCGCCTCTCCCATCTCCCTCTTTCATGTCCCCCGGGTCTCCCGCTTGACCCCTCATCAGTTGCCAGAGGCCCCTTGCCACCGGCATCCTGTGACCATCCTCGTGGTCCTGCTCGCTGAACCCCGCTGTGTCTCACCAAGCCGTTCTCTACAAACTCAAATGCTCCCTCCTTCCAACCGTCTCCATTCCTCGCTGGCTTCCCGTGCTCGGCAGACTGTGCGGCAGAGTGAAGGGATGGGAAGAAAGGGGCAAAACAGGGAAAGGAGGGCAAAAGACTGAAGGAAAGAGCGAGCTTCCTTTAATGTAGTCTCTGAGGTGTCCTCAAGAAGGTAAACCAAGTCTGAGAGCCACCCTGCACACAGCAGCCCCAAGCATAGTGTCTCAAGTTCAGAAGCAAGTATCTATGGAAAAAGGAAAGAACGAAGGACAAAAAACAAGAAGGAAGGAGGAGGGATCACGTGCTATTCTCTTCTAAATACAAATGCCAAATTACCTGAAAAGGCTATCACCTTACAGAAGGTGCTGCTAGACAGGGGGACCCCAACCTCTTTCCTTTGTCTCTTCTAAGCTAAGAGACTTCTTGGAAGATTTACTTGGGGGGGGGCAGGGATGGTTTAGGATCTAGACTATAAAGTGAGGTCAGAAGGCTTGCGTATTTGTAAAGCTGGACTTTTCACTGAGAAACTGTCATGAAGTTCCTGCGAGGACGTGTAAATCTGAATGGCAGTAAACTAGTAAAACTGCTCAGGGCAACATTCTTTATACAGCACATAATGAAAAGACAGGAATTCATATTAAAAAAAAAAAAAGAAATCAACTCTTGTCTGAGGCTGATAACACTTAAGGCTAGAATCTCATATTGTGCAATGAGAAATGGATAACACAAGAGTGTCCTGTCCTTCCGACAAGGACAAGGAGTGGCTTTCTAAGCGGGGAGGGACCCCCAGCAGCTTGCACTGTACTCAGCCATATCAAACACTGTGCTAAACCTTCTACAGGGGTGAAAACAGCTTCACCTGGAGCCCGCCCTAGAACTCAGGCTGACCACATGACACTGAAAAGTCAGCCTGTGGAACCCTGGCCACGTGGCCTCACCTTTTGGTGCCCCTGCTTTCTTATCTAAAATTAAGAAATGAATATCTGTTATTGGATTATTGACAATTTAAGTGAATTACTATATACAAGGAGCCCTGCCTGGTAACAGGAGTACACTGAGCAAATGCAACCTTTTATCATTTGAGCACCTCACCTACTGGAAGACACCATCCAGGGGATAGTCACACGGTTTCTACCTACACATGTTAAGAAAGAAAAATAAGATAGAGGGCTGGCCAGATAGCTTAGCCAACTAAAGTGCTTGCCATGCCCTGTCCGAGCTTTGGGCTGGGAGGGCAAGTGAGACGGGGCCTGGTGACATGCTCCTGTCACCATGCTCCTGTGAGCCCCATGCTTGGAAAACTGCAAACAGGAGGATCACCGTGAGTCTGACCTGTGTAGTGAGCCCCTGTAGACCCTGCGCTATATACGTACAAAGAAGAGAGAGAGAGAGATAAGACTGAGAGCCTGAGCAGAGAGCTCTGCAAAAAGCTAAAACACCTATTCCCTTCCAGTTCGAATATTCCAGAAATAAAGCAGCCACTGAGAAAAGCAGGTGAAGAAGAGAAACAACAAACAATCCTCTTTGAGAATGTGCCCCGCAAGCTGGTACTTGTGCGGGCTCCTGCTATGTTTGTACCACCAGAATGACTCTAAATGGTCTCAGGTTGGCCGTCAGGGCTGACACTGACTTTCTCCAGAAGAAGTTAACTTGCTCCAGGCTAATGAAGATTGCTAGGTGGGATTGTACATAAGGCGGACCTCACATGCGGATGAGTGATAATATATCTAAAATCAGTGAAATATAACAATGTTATCGGTGTAGCCAAAGTCAACACCACCATCCTTCTCAGCTCTAAGAACAAAGAAAATGCATGGTAGTCCCTGGGCTATAGTTAGCACCGGGCCTCATCCCACAGCCTGGAGAAGACAGAACCACAGATCCACAAGGAAAGGAAAACAGAATTCTGGGCCTGCCCATGCACTGAACTTCGCCAGTGTCCACTTCCTCTTGGGGAATTTTCCTTCGCAGTGAGGTTGCTCCCGTAAAAAGCAGCCCTTCTCTTTCTGAATGCAGTGTAGGCTACCTAGCATAAGCAAGCATATCCCACCTCTGACCTTGCGCATAGAAATCAACTGTGGCACCTGCCAGCAGCTCTCTAAGGAACACACACTGTCCTCTTGCAGGTCGAAGTTGAACCTGAACAAAGGACTGCATACATATTAAACAATTTTTGCTGAAACACAGGCAGAGCTTTGCCACAGCACAGGTCTCCTGGTGATCATAAATATCACCGTGCCAAGAACACTTGAATTTCTAAGTAGGACAATTTTCCTATCAATTCTGGATTTAATATTGCATTGGCAGTAATTTGAATTTCTCATACAACATAAAGCATATTAGTTTATTACTTATGGTCTCCGATGCTAGAATAGCAAAGGCAAAAAGATCTCCACTGTTGATCAGGGGCCCACATGCATAAGATCTATTACCAGAGAGTCTCTGATAGCCTTTGTATCATGACCACATCAGTCCAGCCCACATTCCCCATAGCTTTCTGCCATCCAGCTCGAAGGTTCTAGAAGCAAGCCAGTTCAGTGGTCATATCCAAATTGGTGAGCCAGCAACCCCTCTGCTCTTCCCCTACCCTGACCCTCTAGGGAACTACTGTGAAAGTCACTTTAGAGCCCTGATAATTAAAATTTTAACTGTACGACCCGGACATCTTAATTTTCTTTGACTCTGGTCCTCCATCTGTAAAATCACAGACGCATTATGAAAATTAAATAAGGAAATAATCCCGAAAGAGCTCACATACAGTCCAGCATCTGCCTGGCAGTTCCTAATTGTTAATTTCCTTCATTTCATCCACATGCTACTCTTCACGGACCATCTTCTTTCTTTCCTTTTTTCTCCCTCAAGAAAACTTAGCCTTCCAGACCAAATGCAAATGATATCTGCTCCATGAAACTGTCCTGCCTCTCCACAAAGATTCTAAAGCCCTCTATTCTGATCAAAGCATACTTTTGCACTATGAAGTAACTATTTAATTACCACTCAACTTTCACCATCTAAGAAAATCTAGAAAATCTATAGCTCCACAAGCTCCACCCTTTCCTCTTGTAGACACAGCTAATCACATAGCCATCCCTTGAGTGAGAGTACAGCTCCAGAATCCTTTTAACAAGCCCTCCAGGCACTCCTGGTACTAAATGAATCTAGCATGCAGCATTAAGAAATTAGCAGCTTGAGGCTTTGAGGCTGTCTCTCAATACTCCTACACTCTGTGTGCCTACAAGTCTGACTGCTGACCTCTCTCTGCCCTGGTTTCCTCGACTCTACATCCGCTTGAGAATCCCTGCTGGCTTCCAAATCTAAAGGCTTTGTAAAGATGACCAGGGACGTTGACAGGCCTGAGCTGGCAGCACTAACAAGGCAAGTTCAGCACACACCTCTACTCAAGGCCTGCGCTGGTCCAGGCAGATTTCCCATCACAGGGCTAGGTATGCCTATAGATATTCATGAAATGAGGATGGTGTCCATGTCATTTAAATAGAAATGCGCTGAGAACTTGTGATCTTTCAACTTGACAGAGAGCAGCACCATTTACCAAAGCCTACCTGATTGCAGCTATGTTGCACCTTCTGAGAAAAAGTTTGCAGAAAAAAAGAGATCATTCCATTCTTAACCCTTGGCTGAGAGAAAACCTCTATAGTCAGCTGTACAGACTAGATGGGCTTCAGTCCCACGTGTCAGCGGATGCTGACGGGTTAACAATACAACTGCCACTAAGGCCTGCCACTGATGGTGGGAGCTTTAAATGGCCACGGAGCCAGTTGTTGGGAAACTTGCAATCGTATTGGAAATGGTGCCCATACACCAAAAATCCAGAGAATTTTCATTCTCTGCATATTTCTTAAGAATAAGGAGGGAAAAAAAAAATCTGTTTTTGTATCTTATATAGGACAACCTGAAGATGAGAATTCCTCTGGAGATGATTTGTTGATTCCCTAAGACAAATATTCAGATTTATTCAGTAAACATTATTATGAAAACATACACAAGCTAGTTCCGCAAGAAGGAATTTCCATTGACTACTGGGGAAGAAACACAAGCTATTTCCTTACATTTAAACAACAAAAACAGATTCAGTGGGTAGGAGGCTAATGTGTGGCAGATCTTAATGTTTTTAACTAAAACTTTAGCGCTGATATTTGGCACACTCAGTGGGGTTCCACCTTTCAGGCACTTTTTGTTTTCTGCAGAATTTGGTCCCAGTGACCGACTTTGACAACTTCTAGTGCTTACTTCTCTCTGCGCAGGCAGTCTTAACCACAGTTGTGCAGCTTGCTTTACAGTGACAGTGACCTGCCAGGCTGTGAAGTCCTCCACAGCAGAAGCTGGTTCATTCACTAGTGGCCTCACCATTGACAAGATCCAGACCCACATGCACTCAAACTTAAGAAACACAGGAGAAGCTGGAAACACATTGGTCGGCCTGAGCTTAGTCTCTGTGAACCACAGAACTCAGCCTAGGAGCAGCAGCAAGAGACAGCCATCTCCACACCACCTCCACACCATCTCCCACAATACCCCCACACCATCTCTATACCATTTTCCTTCTCCTGCACCAACCAAAAATTTATCCAATGATGCTTTGAAAACATGTAATCCACACTCGCTTGAAAACAGCTTGTGCCAAATTCGTTAGGTAATTTTCCAGAGTGTGAAATTGGCCCATATTCTTAACATATTTTGACATTTTCATGAGTTTTATTTTTAGGTGATAAGCTGCAAATCAGGCGTTGCTCCTGTTTTGACAATGCCTTTTCTTCCCAAGGAAAATAGATGAGCAGTTCAGCAAGACAGGGCAGCTTTTATCTGCAAAAAAATCTGCCTTTCAGCAGAGCAGACACGGCAAGCAAAATGGAGGCAGACACACAATATTTCCTGCATGTGAATCGCGCCTCCTTTCTCCCATGGGATGTGCAGGTGGCGAGATCGTTTATTCCTACGTGGCGCTGAGCACGGGTCCTGAATGCTCCTGAATATATCACTTTTATTGCCTTTTATATTGAATTACTGTGAAAGAAAAAAATACTTTTGTGAGAATTCACAGTCAAAATACTTTAAGAGTCTTTAGGTTCTCCTTCTAGGACATAAAGAAATGCTTAAGAAAACAAATAATTCTGGGAAGTGATCACACACACCGTTCCCAGTAAGAGAGGACCCTTCTCAGGAAAGAGACGTTATCGAATAGTTACACTGATTTTCAGGGGACCTATACATGTGCCATGTGGGATATAGGCTCTGTGGGTCTTGTGCAGCTGCCACAGAACTTGTCGTGCAAAGCACGGAATTTACCTGGCTCCTTTGGTCTGGAGGTCTGGAGTATTTCAGCACTGCCTGGTCCTTTTCAGGTTTGGTTTATGATCCTTCCTAATAGCATACTGTGCTAGAAGTCTCTTCTCAATGGTCCGTCCATCATAAGAATTCATATATATATATATATATATATATATATATATATATATATATATTTCATTTTCATATTTCAAGGAAACAAAACATCTTTCCTGTAATATGCTAGTTTTAATTCTTTCAGGGAAGACACCAAGAAGGGGTCAAATAGAATTTCTGTTTTTAGTTTTTGAAAGAATCTCCACACTGATTTCCATACATGTCTACTCCTGCTTGCAAAAACGTAACTTATAATAGCTAAAACTTGAAGACAGTATCTACATGTCCATCAGCAGATGCACAGGTAAGGGAAATGTAGCATTTATATACAATGGAATACAACTCTGCTATAAAGAAAGATAAATGAGCCATTTTTAGGTAAAAGGAAGCAACTTCAGGGTGTAATTTTTTTATTTTTTATTCATTTTAATGAGAAAAAATATCAATGAGACAGTTTCAAGACACATTAGTAGGACAATTATGGTAATTAAAACATTGCCTGTTGTTTTCATAGCAGTTATTCAGAGTACAAGACGCATACATGATATCTTAACAATGTCAGTACAAATCTTTCTTTACATTGAACTAAGGGAAAGTAACTGCTTATCTATCCTATTCTGCATATATATATATATATATATATATATATATATATATATATATAACATGTCCCTTCATTTATATCTGCCTTTTATGTTTTGCTTTGTCAGAAATGAGTGTTCCATTGCTGTTAGAGAATCTGTATTTGAAGAAGTCTATAAAGGACCTTTTTATTTTTTAAATTTTTAAAAAATTTTTTTTGTGGGACCAGGGTTCGAACTCACAACCTTGCACTTGCCCAGCAGGCACTTGTGCCTCGGAGCTATCTCCCCAGCCCCTAAAGGACCTTTTAATATTTGATGCCAGTTCAGATATTGTAGGTACCTCTACTCAGCAAAATAACCTAATATAGCCTAATAGACCATAATAGTAGTGAGGTATCAGCAGAACTGGCATTGTCAGAAGTTGTTGACTTGAGTCTTTTGCAGATCAGCATATTAATATGTCTTTACTTTTTATCTTATGGTTATACTTTCCTGCTGAGTGATTAAGACCAAGTTAAAGCAAGACCTGCATAACAAAAAATTTATCTTTTGTATCTGACAAGGTCAGTCAAATCCTCTCAGGCTTTACCCTGAAGCCATGTACAGTAGCTTATAGATCTTTTGTCAGTGTCAGCCATCTGGATGAGCCACGGCCATTGCTTGACGAGTTTGCTCTCTGTGGAAGCCTGAGAGAATGTTTTCTCTCTAGGTGACTCTCCTTAGGCACACTATATGTTGTCGATCCCTTTCCTCTGTGGCCCCATAATCTCCCTCAACAGATGGGACACCACTGTGTTACAGGATGTCACAGTACAGTTTCTCTTATGCTCTGAGTTTGAAGATGTTATGTTAAATAAAGTAAGTCAGACATAAGACTAAAAATATTGCATGGTTTCTCTAAAAGCTATACAAAACAGGTAAATGGGTGGCCAGGGAAATAGCTCAGTAGAATAGGCACTTGCCTGGCAAGCAGAGGGTCCTGAGTTCAATCCCTGGTATTGCAAAATAATAATAATAATTAATAATGATAATAAATATGAAGTAGGGAGAAGCTCAAACAATTCCCAAGGTATCTATTCTGATATATATATATATATACATTTGTTTGTTTGTTTGTTTGTTTTTGTTTTTTTCATTGATAGCACTAGTTTCTCTTAGTTTACTGGAATAAAAGTTTTGTGCTATTATTTGTACCTTCTTTGTAGGATTCATTTTGTTTATATCTTGTATTGAGTGACTATTTTGAAGATAATGGTACATACCATATTAACTATTGTCGCCATTTATTGTCTTGCTATAAAATTTTCTTTTTGATGAAATAAAAAAATTGTTTATCTGTTTAATTTCAAAAAAAAAATCTCTGCATGTAAACCCGAACTGCACAAACTAAGGGATGTTACTTCACCTCTTCTCCTCCCTGTAATCCAGTCCCAGGGTCTTGGCTCACAGGAAAGTCCCTTCATGTCCTCACCTCAGACAATTGCCACTGCCTCATCTCTTGGGCTCCCCAAACCTAGGCCCCCTTACTTAGCCATAGCAAGGTTCTCATGGCTTTTGGCAGTTTCCCTGCTTTTTGATCAGCTCATGCCCCCATGCAGGCTGAGCATCTCTTACTATAAATGCTTGAGACCACAAGTGCTTCAGATTTTGCAGCTTTGTAGATTTTGGATGATGTATGTAAGATTTTATCAGTTGAGCAATTCCAGTCTAAAACTCTGAAATCCAAACTGCTTAAAAATCTAAAGCTTTTGAGGATCATGTCTCATGGTGTTAAGTTTTTAAAATTTTACAGCATTTTGGATATTGAATTTTTGGGCTGGGGATGCTCAACCTGCATAGATGTGTAGGCAAAATTTTGGTTTTGGAGGAAAATTAATCTATCTTTAGCATATAGAAAACTTTCCCTCTTCTCTAATAACTCCTTTAGTCTTTCTATTGTGTCACAGGGAAGTGCATTCCTACTCAGATAGCTGTGAGTGGGTAGGTGAGGGGGAAGAGAGAACAGTTCGGAATTTATATTCATATATACTAGTAAAATTACCATATATTGGTAAAACAATAAAGTAAACATCTAGAATGTTTCTGGTGACACACACACACACAACCTTAGAATGTTTCTGGAATTGCTCAAAGATAATAGTCAATATGTATTATTATGAGGATTCAACCAGACTTAACTAAAATTATATATAAAGGATTGTCACATATCTACATGGCCACATAGCTGTCTACTCCAGTGAATTATGACACGTGAGGTAAAGGATCATATCTTATATCCTTGTCCATGGAAATTCATTTCATGTACATATTAGGTATGGAAGTAATGCTAGTGAATCAATAAATTGAATGGAAAAATAATTTACATTTATTTTTCTTGATTTCTAACAAAAAAAAGGAATTGTGAGTGGGTAGTGAAATGTTTGTGTACCTTTTGATATTCTGTTTTAATCATTTGCAAGGGGCAGTAGTGTCAAAAGAAAGATGATTTAGAGATAAGAGAAACCAGCTTCTAATCTTAGTTCTGCCCTAGACCAAGGAGTTCCTTTCTGTAGAATTGTCAACTCCTAAAATTGAGGTAGTAAAAGCCTTTTCCTCACCAATTTTGAGGGTTTACTGGTAGAAATTATAAAAAAAAAAAAATCCCTTCCTTTGTTGACTCGGGTTCTATTCAATGTTGACTGGTGTTGACAGTCAACTATATCTTGCATTCATGGTTCATTATTAGTAGACTACTATCCTGGTTGTTTTGATATTGAGCACAAAAAGAATATATGCCCTGAAAACTGGGTGAAAAGAAAGAGAAAACTAAATTTTCCACACAGCAACAACCTCAAGAGTTTGAAAACTGGCAAACAGGACGAGAAGAGTCAATAGAAAAAAGAAGTCCAAGAAAGTATGGACCGGCCAGGGCCTGAGTGTAGTGGCCAAAAGGACATTTCCTTAGAAAGAAAAAGAGAACATCTGAGTTTCTACTGTCCAGCACAATCACAGTTCTCAAAATATTCCTTTGCAAGAAAATGATTTTCTTCTTACAGGCAACACACACACACACACACACACACACACACACACACACACACATTTATACTTTCCCTTGATGCTTACTTTGTTCACTAGGCTTTCATTGTCTTTCCCAAATCCCTCCTCTCTGGACCCTACCTAGTGAGGTAATCCTGGATGTTGCAGAAACATAGATTCGGTCCCTAGGCAAGCCCATTTTCTCTCTCTGAATTCATCTGAAAAGTGAGAACAGTAACCTGTCCCTTCTAAACCTAACAGTGAGTGCTGAAGGAGGTACAGTAACGTACATGGAAGAATTCCAAGCATGCACTATGCTCTTACCCATACCACTTTCATCAAAAACATTTTTTTAGCTAAAAATATTTAACAAAACCAACATATGTGTTATGATCAGGGTTTGCAAGGAAAACAATACAGGACACACAATTTATGAATTATTTTAGAATAGTCATCCAAAGAGTCATATAATAGTCATATAAAAGAGTACAGGAAATATGTACACACTAAAGACACAAAGAATCCAGCTCAGGGTCTGTGTCCCATGATAATGTCCTGCATGAAGCCAGCTAAAGACCTAGAATCCATGACAAAGCTCCCCACCAGTCCAAATGAAGGCCTAGAGCCCATAACAATGTCTCATGCAGGTCTGCCTCATGGAATTGCAGTGGGAAGACCTGAAGGTCAGTTGTGGAAGCTAGAAAATCTATGTCGGTGGGACAAAGAACCTGTGGCAGCAGGTCGCAGAATCTGTACTTGGAACCAGGAAGAAAAGTTCAAAAGCATTTTGTATTTTGTATTCACATCACTCTTCTAAAAAAAAAAAAAAAATTATAGGGGTTAAGACTGCAGAAAATTCAAGGTCCTGAGATTGATTCCTGGTGCTGCCCAAAATTTATTTATTTATTTATTTATTTATTTATTTATTTATTTATTTATTCTTTTGGGTCCTTAAACTAGGGAGACTATATGATATTTGCATATGCAGGTCTGGTTCATTGCACTTATGAGTGTACGTTCAAGATACATCCATTCATATATGAAGTCTTCTAGTTTATCATTCCTTATAGCTCAATAGTATTCCATTTTATGAAAATACCATATCTTTTTCAACCATTCTTCAGATGACGGGTATTTTGGTTGTTTTCAGGATTTAGCTATCACAAATTGTGCAGCTATAAACATAGGTGCACAGATATCACTATGATATGATGTACAAAATGCAATTGGAAGAGTTAAAAAATTAATGTTTATTGAAAGTGTTAATGTTTAATTGTTTGATCAGTCTTACATACCTATGTCTGTTGATCTATACTGATTTGATGATGAAAATATGTAATGTAACCATTATTAAATTTTTCTTGTTTCGAAATTCTGTACTATATGCACTCTTAGCACTGTTTTCTTTTCTACTTTTGTTTGTGCTATTTCTGCTCTTAAAAACATCGTAAATAAATACATTAATCAAAAAGAAAAGAAAAGTTCAAAAGGAGGACCATGGCTCCCCTGAAAGGTGCCACAGCCATGCTCAGAGCCAACGAGATCCTAAGCTACTTGGACACTAAGAATAGCCAAGTCTGTATCAGGAAAGCCAGCCCAACAAACTCCTTCAGGACACTGAGCAGTGTACCATTTTCCCCTCCAGAGCCAGAAAGCAATGCTCAAAGCAAGGACTAGAGCTCCCTTAGAGTAAACCACAGCCATTCTCTGTGACCGCAAGATACTGAGCTCCTTCAGCGATGAGAACAGCTGAGTTCCTACCAGGAAAGCCAGCATGACAAGGTCCTCCAGGAGAACCACCAGCTCCCAATAGCACCACTTCTTTGTCTCCAACTCTCCCTTTCCTTGTGTTGGCAATAATCCTCCGAGGGGCCTTCCACACCCAGCACCACACTGATTCATCTCAGCTCCATGCGACAAGCTGACCAGTGCTTTTCAATCCACCACAATATGCAACTGGGCCTGGTGGCACAAACCTTTAATTCCAACACTCTGGGAGGCTGAAGATGGAAGATAACTAGTTTGAGCCCTTTCTAGAATATATAGCAACTTAGTGAAATTACGATAGTATCTCAAAATAAATGACAAAAAGGGCTGGGATGGAACTAAGGGCCAAGACCATGGGTTGAATGCTCAGGGCTGAGAGGAAATAAGTCAAGTGTCCTAAGATCATGTGATACCTGTTTCTAAGAAGTGAAAGGGAAAAATCCCCATGTGACTGTCACATGGAAGAGTTCATCCTCACACTAGAAAAAATAAATAAATCACACTTTCTCAAGAAGGAAAAAGTGTCCACATCATGTTAAAACAGTGCTTATTTTCTAGCTTCCTTTCTCAGGTATTTACTTTTCTCATAATTCACTGTTCTTTATCCAAACAGCACAAGGATAGAAGAGGCCAAATCTGCATCGATTCCTCTTTTATCTCATGAAGGCTCTTGTGCCACATAAGCTCTGAATTAAATAACATCATGTTTTTCTCCTACTGACCTGCCTTACATCAATATAATTTTCAGGTATAGCAGGAAACAACGGGATAGAGATAAATTTGTATCTTCCTTATATACATGATGTGCCTAGCATGGGATGAGTCCCATTAAATGTCTATTCCAATCCCCACTCCCTTCTCATTTATCCTTCATCATGATGGAAGTAAGTTACAAACACCTAGACTCAGCTGAGCAGAAGTAGGCACGCACACACACACACACACACACACGCACACGCACACGCACACGCACATGCACACGCGCACACACACACACACACACACACGCACATATACTCATGCATGTGCGGACTCCGGCAGCCTGCCTGCTACTGAGTGCAGTACAACACAAGTCTCCAGAAAGAACAATACACTTGGTAGAACACTCAGCATTTTTAACTGCAAAGGGCCATGCTAGCAGCACCCTGAAATAAGACCTCCAGGGCTCTTCAGTTTGAAAAATCTTCAAGAAGCTCTTTGAGATCAAAGAATACGCCTAGTTTTGGTAGCTCTACACTATAATCGCTCAGGATTCCTGGAAGGGGAAAAAAAAAGCCTCATAAGAAAAAAGAATCTCAATAAAGACTTCTAGGCAGGAAAAAAAAAGAAATACTTGCAGTACTTTGCAAGTGATCTTAGCAGAGCTCTCCTTCTGCCAAGCATGGAGTGGGCAGACAGCCGCCAGAAAGAATAATCAAAGGATAGCAAAAGAAACTACCACAGAACTACTGTGCTCCACAGCTGGATCGGCCCTAAACAAGCTAAACATCTTCTTTTCCTCATCACAAATTATGGAAATTTGAATTACCTGCCACCAAAAAAGGTGAGCAAAATACACCAAACAAGTAGAATCTTCCCAGGATATTTTGGTTTTGAAGAGTGATAGGCAGTGCATCAAGTCCACATACACTGTGCGCCTCACTACACAAGCTGACAACGTACCAGCACATGCCCATCACGCTGCCTCCTTAAGTGGGTTGACCTTGACCTTCAAAGCCCTTCAATGCAAAAAAAAAAAAAAAAAAAAAAAAATTCTTTTCTGATATTTATGAGTGTCTTTTCTGCTTGACTGCCTTTTACTGCCTGGAAATAATAGTGAAGGCATTGTGGACGAAACCTGCTATAAACATTGACAAATAACAGGAAAGGCAGACAGTTTTATTCCAGGCAGGTGAAAGCTCATCTAATCAAATCTAATTCTCTCTCTTTCTGTAAGCCTACCACTATGTTCAATCTGTTTTTTGATTAGAAGAGCAGTATGACAGCATTCTGTGCGACTACAGCTAAATGATACTGAGGTTTACATTTATCCTAAAAACAATTCCGATGAAACAATAGATTATCAAGAGGTGTTTTTATAAGAAGAACAAACATACGCTCATGGTAAAGATAAGTTCTAAGAGGGCTCCCAGGGAAACTTTTCTCAGGGCTTTTTCTGACGTGGAAAGGTACTCTTTCTCTTCTAGCCAATAATAATAATAACATATTCCTAAGAGAGAAGTGTTCTTCGGTCCTGGGCTTCAGAAACTTTAAGAAAAAGAGCTTTTGAAAACGTATACTGACTAATGGCAGGAAAGATGTGACATTATGTGTATTCAAATACTGAATAATGGGAACAATAACACTTGTGACTGAAGAATGGGTAGCAATTCTGTTAGCCAGGTACAAAGTGCTATTTTCTTTTCATTGAAGAAATGTACAGTCCCTCATCAAAGCAGAGCTTTTTTGGTGAGCACAAAGCGAGCCCCCAAATGGATTTCCATCCATGACCAATTTCCCTCCCTATTAAAGATTTCCATTGACCAGCAAACTATAGTTTGCCCACTCCTCAGTGATGGCACAAAACAACCACATTCGCCTCTGCACGTGCAGACTCTCACTTATAGCGTGTGAGCTAGCAGGCAGCGGCACCCTAGCGTGCTACAGACAAGAAGTGTACTGAAGGTCCTACCTGAACTGAAAGGAAAAAGCTATTATTTTGCTTTATCTTTAAGTTGCCCCTGAGCATGACCCTCAGGTCAGACTAGGAGAGCTCCCTTCGCACATCAGGATTTCAGCTAGATATTTCAGTATTTCTGGTACTGACCTTGCAAATGGTATGAAGAGAGGCAGCGATACCACAGAAGAAAGAAACCCTGACCCTGCTGTCATTTGGCCTTGGCGGTAATCTGGAGTTTTTCTACTCTGCTGGTTTTTCTATTAACTAGCAAGGTGACTGTTGGCTCTTTTGAACTCAGTTTGTGCCTGTACAAAATCAGTAAAGAGGACAAATGCATGGAATATTTTCCTAACCCACTTCTAGCCCCACAAAGAAATTTATGTAGACTGATCACGAATGTACCAGGCTGCTGAAAGGGGAGGGGAGGACTTTAGTGGCATCTGTCAAAGCCTCCACATTTTTACTGTGAGCAAGTCTGTTACTCAAATCTGCTAAGGACACGGCATCGCAACAATAGCTGCATTGATTAGATCTGTATTTTAAGAAACTGCAATATAGTAGAAAGATGGATGAAAACATTACAGTTAAGTTTTATGTTGATAAGTAAGATAAGTTATAAATCCAACTTTTAAAAAATGCTTAAACCTTGCTCCAGTAAGAGGTCGGTGGAAATGTTCCCTTAATGGTAGTTTAAAAAAGTACTGAGCTTTTAGTTGACCAGGCAGTGCACATTGGTGACACCTGAAAAGAAAATAATTAATTAGAGGATTAGGCATTAAGCTGTAGTGATTGACCATCAAAGAAGAGAGCATTTGCATGTTCATTTTTGTGTAGACGATAAAACATGTCCAACAAAAAACACTTCAGGATGGATTTTGACTTTTTCTGATGTATCAGAAAATGTTTGTAGGCTATTCAGACGGTCCCAGGCAAAACTGAGAAATTGCCCAGATCTGCCCTCCAAGGAGCTCGCAGTCCAGTAATAGACATATTATTTTCAAAGGAATTAATGCTCCCAAGGAAGAAGTCATAAAGCAAGATTCACTGCTAGGTTTTATTTTTTATTTTATTTTTTTGAGACAGGGTCTCACTATGCAGTTCAGGCTGGCCTTGAGCTCACTTTTGTAGCCCAGGCTGGTCTTGAACTCACACTGATCCTCCTGCCTCAGCCTCCCAAGTGCTGGGATTACAGGCGTGCGCCACCACACCCGGCACTGCTAGGTTTTAAAGAAAGAGAAATCCTATTTGGGATGTGTAGTTCAAGTGAATCTTCTTGTAACTTGAATGCCAAGTTGCTGGTCCATGGGGAACAAGACACTTCCCTTCAACTTGCTGTTATGGTTTGTGTCTAGCTGTCCCCCCAAAGCTTGTGGCAGTCATAGGGTGGACTTCTAGACTTTGTGATTAATTCATGATCCAGTGCTGGCATTTCGGGAGTCGGTGTTGCTGGGATTATGGGGCGGGTGTGTGTGTGTGTGTGTGTGTGTGTGTGTGTGTGTGTGTGTGAGTGTTTCACCTGGCTTGGGGCAGATAGCCTGAATGCAACACAAGGGAGACAGACCTGCTCTCCATTGTCATTGTCGTGTAACACTCCCCTTTTTTGCTCTTGTTGTTCTGCTACCCTTTGCTCTGTGTCACTCTGCCTTAGAGCCAGCTGAGTATGGGCTGAAACCTCCACTAACTGTGAGCTACACAAATCGTCCTCCCTTCGCTTTGAGTGTTGGGCATTTGTGCCAGCAATGAGAGAACTGAGTAACTGAGATAGCTGCATACAGTGAGCCCACCTGTATGGGCTGGGATTGGGTCAGGAGATTTTAAATAAAAACAGGAGGGACTCTGGTTACCCGTTCTGCCTTCCTTTCTACAGACATGTCCTTGGGGCCTCCTCATCTCTGTCTTGGTGCATCAGTCCTTGGGATGAGCAATGCTCACGTTTCTCCTGACTGCTCCTCACTATCTGCATATGTTAGGACGTCATTTCCTGTTGTACCGAAGCCACCACTTCTGGGCAAATAACTCTAAATGGGTACTGAGAATGCTGTAACTTCCTATGAGATACAATATCCACAACCGCCCGTTTTCAACATTGCTATCAGAATACTAAGTTCCTGAGAAGGTTCACTGCTCGTTACTGGTTAGGGCAATGTTTTATGACAGGCTACAATGAATACAAATCCCAAGAATTAACTTGGAAGATTCTCAAAACAGTACTGCAAGATTCCCTGAGTGAGGCCGCTAAATCTTCAGCCTATAAATCTCGCCCAACAACACTGCTTATTCAATTTAAGGCTGCAAGCGCGAGAGATTAATGAGATGCGTTGTCCAGTAGTCAGGGGAAGAACACAAGATCTATCCTATCTTATTTCATCTTCGGGTTTAATCACTGTAAGTGTTATGTAATGTGACATTCACACATTATTGAAGATACTCAAGGAACAAATTGCATATTACTAATCAGCACATCATTTTTCATCTTTATGCCAACTCTAAAATTAATGATGCCCTCCTATTTTTATTAAATCATGTTTTTAAAAAAATATTAAAGAAGAAATTGAACAGGGGAACAGTACTACTTTCCTTTTTTTTTCTCTCTCTCTCTCCCTCTCATTTTTCTGTACAATTCGATGCTTTTCCCTAAGCTCACCAATTCCAAGAGTGTTAGAAAGAGGCTTAAGCAGCAGCAACTTATTTTGCTTCGGTTCGTTAGATCTCTGACAAGCACCGAGCTCCTTCCGGATCCAAAATATTCTTTTCCCACTCGCTTCTTTCATGTCTGTTATTCCTCTTTAACTGAGGGGTCGCAACACACCGGGGTGCTATTGCCAAGCTGCTAATTGGGTTCTGGGGATTGTGCCGGCTGGACTGGGGTAGCGAGGCTATGCTGAGCTGGCTGGGCTCCAGGCTCCTGCGGTATCTGCCCTGGGAGGTTCCCCGTCACCCCCACGGGCAGGCCGTCCCTCCACTGGGGTGGCGCATGCTCTGGGGCACTGCAGTCTGCATCAGCATACATCTCCCTACTGCTGGGGATTTTAATTAAAGAATTCTTTCTGCATGCTACTGGAAGATATGGAAGAAATCTTATCAAGAAGAAGGCAGGCCCTGTGAAATTAAACTTTTAGCAGGCCCCAGGAAACCCTTTTATTTTCAAGTATGATGGTCACTTAATGCATGGCCCTCTTCTTTTTCTGCTGAAAACATGCCACCCTCCTGGGCTCTTATTCTGCTTGCTCTCTGTAACCTTCATCCTTAATAACTGAAGTGCTACTCCCTCCCCTTCTCTCTCAGGTGGACCTTTCAAACTTGGGCTGTGGGCAGTAGGTAAAACAGCTCTGCTTCAGCACCACAGCAAGGTAAGCGTGGGCCGGGAGGCTGTCTGACCCACGCACAGCAGGAAGGAGAGGGAAGAAAGCCCAGCATTCATGACACTGGGACCAACAGGTCCTGGCTTCTGGACCTGGTCCTGCTACCACTGCCTGTGGCAATCTCTGAGCCTCATTTTCCTCTCCTGTAGAATCACACCTGTGTCACAGATTAACCATAGAAACTGAATTAATCCAGTGTTTTGGTTTCAGGAACCTGAAAGAGTCCTCACTTTTAGCTTTGGTTTAAAAAAAAATGATAGATGATGATAGATGATAGATGATAGAGATAGAGAGAGATAGAGATAGGGAGAGACAGAGACAGACAGAGAGACAGAGAGAGAGAGAGTGGGAGAGATCTCAAATGAAATGGCTAAGTGAAAAATAAGTCAGTCATTTCATGGGGTGTGGCAGCTTCACTGGATGACAGAGATCTGTATGCTGTATTATGCAATGGTCTCTAAGATATACCATGAGAAGAAAGACTTAGGCTGGGGTTAGGTGTAGTATATTACTGTTGATGCTGGAACCAACCTATGAAGCACTATTGTATTTTTGAACAGATTTATCCACATGGAAATGCACAGAGAAAGCTCTGAACACACAGTATTCATGGGAGAGGAAGGGGCAGTGACGCCCAAGGGGAATTTTTCCTTTTACCAGTAATCGTTTAGTTTTCTTATGCAATAATTTCTTTATTAACTATGGGATGACAGGTTCTTATGAAAAAGCAGAGCTTATGAGATCATGTGTGCAAAATTTACTCAAGAACAGACAGCGCTGGGGAGACAGTGAGCCCTTTTGCTATTAACTCTCCCCAGGTCAAAGCTGGCTTCTTTTCTCCGTGGAGAAGGTAGGCAAAGTGACTCGTTGCTGCCTCCATTTTTCCCCACTGGCCACCATGAGTTCCAAGAAAGCACTCTTCAGAATGAGGACGAGACGGTCACATAGGGACTGCAGTGGCCTCAAGGTTGACCCTCTGCTCCATACCTGCTGATGAAACCCTTTGTTAACTGTTGTGCCCCAGACTATAAGACCTAAAGTCCCTGGGGGGATGATTTCTGTGTGTTTCGCTGGGACTACTCTAACGGGGTTGAGTAGATCTAGCGTTTCCCAAGCACTCTTTTTGCATCCTTCATCCCCAAAACAATACCTCTTCGGTCGTGGGATGTTTGGCTAATCATTCCCCTCAGAGAATTTATTCATCACTCCCAATGAAAACCCATGATTTGTGCTGACTGTTCTTGACCACGAACCCAGTGTTGGTTGAAACTTGAACTAACATATGTAAACTCCAAAAGGAGAGGAGAAATCCAGGAATTAGGAGCTGAAAGCTTATTCTAGACTCCATAAACACACGCGCTGCAGCCGGCACTCCAGCCCAGGCCGTGTGACTTCCATTTGTCATCAAGCTCACAGGCTTATGCCGCCGCAAAGAAAATGTGCTGGGAAATACTTGGGAGAAATACCTGCACCTCAGAGAAAGAGAGATCAATGGCGTTTATCCCCAACGAAACTGTCAGCTTCTGGTGGTGTTTGTAGCATGCAGAAGTTGACATTAAAAAGTAACACACCGGAGTACAAGCAACATAAGGTCTTGTAAACGTAGGCTTGGGGAACACAAGTGGGAAGAAAGAACAAACCTGCTTTTATTGGAGTTTATGGCAAGGAAAAACATAGCTTCTTAGACAAGACAGGAATACACAATAGCACAGCACTCACTGCGGCATATAAACATCAGGTTTTTGAGCCCTGAGTGTCTTGTACCAAAGGAGCACAGTGAGTGTCGTTTTTCTGTCCTGGTGACTGAAGCTGCACTCATTGGTGTCCTTCCACTCATGCAGCCCAGGACTCCCAGAACAGTGCTTTCCTCCTGGCTGCACCCACTGCTGTGTTTTGCATGCCCGGAGTCTGATGACGTGACCGTGCACACGGAAGGGCTTTCGCTTTCATCGACCGGTTGAAGGTTATTTTTGAAGTTGGGCTACTGTATACTGTAACTGGCTCGCATTCCCACCACAGGAGCAGCTCACCTTACGTCTGTTTCCTAACAGGCCCGACCACCCAATCAGATCTGCCCTTCCACTCTGTTGAGGTTCCACTGCATCTAGTGTGCACCCACACCTTGGGAGCTCTTTGTGGTCAGCGCTGACTCGGTTCTGTGTTTCATTCGTTCTCTTGTCCACAAATCCCCTTCCCCAGGACCTTCTGTGTGTTGTGTCGTGCTCATTGGTGGCCTGTTTGGGGGACTGGTGTCTGGTATGATCTGCTGCCCAGAATGTACAGTTAAGAACACATGGTGGGGGTAGGTACTCTTTTGTTTACTATACAGGCTAAAATGGGCCCACAGGATTTTATGTACTTACTTATTTATTTCTAATTTATGTTATGGCTCAGCCTCTCTTGTGGGTAGGGCTGGCGCAGCATGTGGTGCCAGGGATTGAATCACGGTCCCTACAGTTGCCTAAGCTTGCCTAAGCAGGTGCTGTAGACCGCTGAGCTATCTTGCCAACCTCGTCCCACTGCATTTTGAAGTTATCAAGGATGAAACCTTGAAGTCAATAACCTAATCAATATTTGAGCACCAAACTTTCTGAGTGACTTTTCCTTCATGATTTTCTTTTCCTTTCCCCTAAACCTTCCAGACAGACAGTCACAGCTTCTACCACAGGCTATGCAGGTGACAGATTAAAATCCTGGTAAGAGAACAACCTGCTCATCCATCCAGTAGTGACAGTTGTCCCCCAGGCTGTGATATCCCGTGTCACCTCTCAGCCAGGCAGTAAAGGGCAGGCAATAGGAGCATGCCTCCCTGGAGGCTAGCTGCAGCTTGGCCATGCACCAACTGGATCAGCTGAGACCAACTACTGAACTTCATGCCTCTGTTTCCTCATCGATGAAATGGGAATGACAACACTTTCCCACCTCAGAGGCTGTTGTAGTAATTAAACACAGCACACAAAACAATGTTAGCTGCACTCTATCTACAAAAACACTTCTCACCAGAAAAGGAAGCGCTAGCAGATGCTGCTTATATATATATGTAGTGTGCAAAAAAGAGCACAGCCACCTAGGGACTGGCTTAGCAATGCATCAGCTCTCCGGAAACCAATGGCACATTTATCACATGATAGACGTCAGGTGGACTTGCTTTCACCATGACTGCTATTTGGGTTTTAAAGATGATGGAGTCACTCTTTAATTAACCTGAGGCTATCAGAGGACCTTAAATCCACTATTCATCTTCTCAACAGATGAGTGTCTCATAACTATTAAGACAAATTCAAAGTAAGTGCCTCTACTTGAGGAACAAGGGTGTTCCAGTTTGCCTCGACCATCAAATTCCATTTCTCATGAGATTTACATGCCCTGCTTCTGTGATGGTTGCAAACAAAAAGCAGAAAACATAACCTGCAAGCAAGACAAAGAAAACTTACAAATGACTTCCATGGTCCTTATTCTCCTAGCTGAGCAAACTATCTCCGTAATGATGTCAGACACAGCTATGCCTGATTTCCCAGGCAGGCATATGCTGTGACCATTTGCACAAGATGAGAATCTCTCCATCTGAGAACGCTGGGAGAACGCGGAAGCATGGGCCCTGTGCTCCAGGCAGGCTCCATTCCCCAAGCTCTGGCTGCCTACTGTGTCTTTTCAGCTATGAAAGTTGGAAAGACCAAGCCAACTCTGGTTTAATAACTTTTCTTGAAGGGGGGAGGAAACCTGTCACTGATTTCTTCCTACAGTGATTTGTGGCAAGACTAGAAGACCAGAATTCAGAGGAGATTAAAGTACGTATACTTTTTATTATAAATTATTTCACTAGGGTTTCCTGTAGGAATTGTAATAGAGTATATTTTACTGAATCTTTCATCAGTAGTCACTCATCCACCCACTCCCAATTTTCTGAACAACAGAGGTGAGAAGAAATATTGTGACTTCCAATTAAATACAGAGTGGTCAGGTTCCCATGATCCCCTTTTCCAGTACCCCCACAATTGAGCCAGCCATCCTGGGGCTCAGGTTAGAATGCCTCTGGTGCCAAACTAGTTTGGACGTCCGAATTCACAGCTGGTTCAGCGAAAGCCTTGCCGTTGTACCAGTGGCTTTGTAGTGACAGCTGAAAGGGACATACTTCTATGACTCGTGTTAGCTTCAAAGAGAAGAAAGTTGCCTGAACATTGACACCAGGAATTAGCATCAAACTCCCTTCCCAGGACTCCCACGGACTTGGGAGATAGAAAAATAAAGTTCAGGAGAAGGCCTGGCCCTGCCCCTCTGCCTTCGCTTTTATCCCCATGACAGGGCAGAGAACAGCTAGAGATGCCTGTTCTGCTTTGGACACAGCTGAAAGTTAGAGGAGAGATCTAGCTAAGCGGATGATGGCTGCCCCTTCTGACAGCATTCCTGGAGGTACTGGCTCTGTCTCTGTCTCTCTCTGCCTGTCTCTCTGTCTCTATTTATTTATCTATCTATCTATCTATCTCAGTCTCTATCTCTCCCTATCTCTGGCTCTCTGTCTCTCTACCTCTGTCTCCGTTCTCCCTCTGTCCCTCCCTCACTCTCTCCATCTCTCCCCCCTCTCTATCTGTGGGAAGGGGTGTGTGTGTACTTTTTCCTCTCCAAGCCTCTCTCTCACTCTGCTTGTACCTTTCTGTCTCTCTTCTCCCTGTGCATCCCTTCCGGTAGCTCAGGGCTGCACGATAATGTTTGTGGCCCAAGGCATCTCTACATCCTGGAGCCCTTTCCTCCATGGGACAAAAGCAAAAAAACATATGCATTGTTTTAAGGCAACTACAACCCAGGTTATACTCATGACTGCATATTCATTACTATTATTATTATTAGTAGTAGTATCAGTGTTGCTGTTTCTTTTCTTCTCATGAGTTAAAAAAAATTACAATATTTTTGTGGAACCTGCAAACTATAGGAACTGAGAGTAGGGGTCCTCACGGATAAGTCATGCATAGACACATGCACCAACATCTCCTCAGAACACTGGCCTGCAGTCCCCGTCTAGAAAAAAAAAAAAAAAAAAAAATAGACCAGGTCATTTACTCCATTGCTGTTCTGTGTTTGGGGCTAATATGATTTCCATACACATTCTTTTATGTCTCACACAGCAGGGTGGTGACTCTTCTCTTTTCCTTATATGGAAGTGTTGAGATCTAAGTTTCTGGTCAAAGATTTGGGATGGAAATCAGCTAAATGCATGCTTCTGTGCGCTTCAGGTCTAGTTCTGGGTTATGGGAAAGAGGCTCCTCAGCGGACCAGGTCGAGACTGCTAGACGTTTGCTTTGATGTGCAGCTAAAGATCCAGGAAGGACACAAAGTTGCTTTGTCTTGTTCCTATCTCTTACCAGGATGCAGAAAGCAGGACTACCTGTCACTCCCCGCCCATCCTCAAATGCGTACTAGTGCTCCAGGTTGACAGTTGTGTCGGCCCCCGTTTCTCTGAGGATGCCTTAGCACCCCATCTTTCTTGCTTTATTTATTAAGCTTGACTCGCCTGGCTAGAGGTTGGCAGTCAACTAGCGCACGTTGTGAGCCCTAAGCAGTTGGATATGGTCCCCTTTCACTTGCTTAGCCTAAGGAAAGTTTCACAAGCAATCTTAACAATAGCTATCCTCCAGACCTAACCACCATCCACATGCTGTCCTCAAGAGATCATTTGTAGGGTTGAGATTTGGTCCTTTTAACTTGTTTCTGTAATAGTCCTAATTAAAAAGTCTCCCTTCCAAACAATCCCTGAGCTTTTTGGCTAACTCCCTGGGAAATAGAATAAAATGAAATTGATTTTTCTTCTTTATCAGCAAAGCTTGTAAATTGAAGGCACAAATCCCAGGAAGCCAGCACATTAAATTTATCTTAATGTTGCTAATTGGACCCAAAAAAATGTCCTTTTTTGCTTATTAAAGCTTTGAAAAACAAGTGATATACTTGTTTTTCAAAGCTTTAATAACCTACCACCTGTTCAATCATACTTCATTATTCTATTTCCCTTGGTCCCAGCAGAGTAGAAAAAAAAAAAATCCAATGTGTTCTTTAAAGAGATTTCTTACATTTAGAGTGATGGTTTTCGGCTGTTTCTGGCCCCAAGCTTTCCCCTTTTCCACCTTTTGCTTACAATGATGTATTTTCCTTATTTATTTTTATTTGTTAATGGATTTCCTGCTCTAATCCTTGGGTGTTACCAACATACATTTACCTTCTAATTCTCTTCTGGTCTCAGACACTTACAAACAATTCACTTTATCTAAAAAAATTAAAATTATAAATCTAACAGTGGTAATACTTTACAACAGAAATTTCTGTCCTTTCAGCATCTGTGCATATCTAACTCAGTTCTCCAGCCTTTCCATTATTCTAAACCAACCATAAAATTTTCATCTTCCAACAATCAAGGGCATAGAAAAGATGAATGACAAAGACATTAGATTGCTAATAACATATTCATGAAGATTTCCGCATAGGCTCATTCACATGAAGTCCGTAAGTTAGCTTCAACCTGTGAAATTTCCAAATGATTTGGACTCTGCCAGCTAAAGACAAGGCACCAAAATATTTATTTGTTGGACGGATAGGACCGGAGTTATTCAGAGAAGTTCATTTCAGGAGGCACAAATGGGAGGAACCACTGGAAAATCCAGAGGCGGGTGTCTGTGTTTTAATTTCCTTTCTCCCATCCCAGAATCCCTAAGGAAGCACAAGGACCTTGGGAAGTAAAAGTAGTGAGTTCTCAGCACAATTGGCAATTGTCAGAAGTAGCTGACTTAAGCCTTTTACACCTCAGCATATTCATATAGCTTTACTTTTCATACTCACTACTATTATGGACTATTGACCTATATGTGTTATTTTGCTGAATTCATGTGCCTACAATCTTTGGACTGGCCTCAAGTATGAAAAGGTCCTTTAAAGACTTCTCCAAATTCAGCATCTCTAAGTGCAAAAGAACGCTCACGTCTGACAAAACAAAACACGAAAAGGGGGTTATGTTGGGAGCCATGGAAGCTAGGAAATTGATCAAACGTGTGTAGGTGGGACAAGACTCTGAGCCTAAAGCACACAAGCTGCCTCCGTCCTGAAATTAAACATCCTGTCTGGTTAAGGTCAGCTATTAGTTGCTAGGCAACCTTGTGTCACGTGTGACTAACTTTGCAAAACTATAAATAAAAGACGTTTGTTCTGGAAAGAAAAAGAAATAGGATAGATATACAGCTACTTTCTCTTAGTTCATTGAGAATAAAAGTTTGCACTGATGTTGTTCAGACAAGATATCAGGTCTGCATCTTGTCCTCTGAGTAGCTACTATGAAGACAGCAATATGCAATGTATTAATTATTGCAACTGACCTACTAACCTATTTTGAAACTGTTTCATTGCTATTTTATCTTGCTTTTTATTATGAAAATGAATTTTTAAAAAAGAAAAAAATGAAACCTTGGGACAAATAGCTCTGTTGCATGGAGCAGAATTCAACCATTTGAAAGGCATTATAAGTCATATAAGGATAGCCTTTCAAAATCAAACTTAGGCCAGAAGTCAACAGAGGCAAGACATAAAGAAATACAGTTATATGAGTCATGACAGAGTTTTCTTTTATTCCTAATTTTAAAAAAATATGGTAGTCCTGTCCCAAGTTGATGAGACAAAAGATATCAACTGGATTGCTGCTCTGCTCAGACCTACGCAAGACTTTCAGTAAGATGTAGATCTAAACACGCCTGAGCATGTTTGAGCATATTTAACCATAAAGGTTCTATTATAATAGTAAATAAAGAACATGAGATATAACCAGTTAGACTGACAAAATGATAGATAAAAGCTTTATGTGAATTAGAAGGCATCATTTCTTCTTTTGAAAGAAAAAGCAGTTGATATAGCAGAAAAAACATCATAGGAAAAAAAAGCACAGAGGAGAGTATAAGACCATACCCCTCTGTTCTGGAACACTCTTGAGAATTAAGGAGGCTCAGAGATCGCTGGGGAATGGGCCGGAGATAAGTGGGAGATTCAGGGAGAAACAGAATACTTCTAGGGGATTCAGAGCAAGATTTGACCATACAATGGTCTTGCAAGGATGAGTAACGTTTAAAAAAAAAAAATGGTGTAGCAGGACAAACACGGGAGAGGTTCCCCTGCTGGATAAGTGACTTTCCCATTCCTGAGATACAAGTGTGACTCCCACAGCTTAGAGCGGAGAGGTCCAATCTGGCATTCATTTCAGGAGATTCTGGCCCTGGTCAGCTGGCTCTAAGGCAGGAACATCAAGGCAGAAGTGTGTGGGGAGGAGAGATGCTTCATCCACAGCAGCCAGAGTGCAGCAGAGTCGAATGACAGACAGGAAGAAGTCAGCGATCAGCGTAGCACCCCAGAGCACGACTCCATGATGCACCTGGACACACCCAGAGGAGTGTCTTACTAGTCTCCTTGACAGCTCCCACACCAGCCAAATTAAGCTTAATGATCTCATCTGAGAAATTTGAATGTATGCCACTTATAACTCAGTGGTGCCCCAAATCTTCTGTTCAAGGACATTATGAGGCCACAGAGGAAAGGGACCAGCAATGTACAGTGTGCCTAAGGACAATCACTTAGAAAGAAAACATTCTCTCAGGCTTTCACAGAGAGCAAACTGGTCAAGCAATGGCCATGAGTCATCCAGATGGCTGACACTAACCAAAGTTCTATAATACATTGTGCATGGTTTCAGGGTAAAACCTGAGGGGATTTGACTGACTTTGTCAGATATAAAAGTTAATTTTTTTTCTTATATAGGTCTTGCTTTATCTTGGTCTTAACCATCCAGCAGAAAAGTCTAACCATGAGCTATAAAAAGGAAAGTCATATTAATATGCTGAGCTGCAAAAGCTAAAGTCAACAACTTTTGACATTGCCAGATCTGCTGGTAATCCACTACTATTATGGACTATCGGACTATAATGAATTATTTTGCAGAAGACACACACCTACTATATTTGAATGGCAATGGTGCCCCCAGCTCTGACAAAACAAAACAAAAAAGGGGATATAAATGAAGGCATGTATATATATATATATATATATATATATATATATATATATATACCTTCATTTATATATATATATATAAAGTAAGATATTTATACACCTACTATTCTTAGTTCAATGAGAAGAAATATTAAAGTATCATGTCTGCATCTTGTACTCTGAATAACTACTATGAAGACAATAATATGCAATGTATTAACTACTGTAACTGTGCTACTAAACTATTTTGAAATTGTCTTGTTATTGTTCTCATTAAAATTAATTTAAGCCGGGCGTGGTGGCTCACGCCTGTAATCCCAGCACTCGGGAGGCTGAGGCAGGAGGATTGGTGCGAGTTCGAGACCAGCCTGGGCTACAAGGGTGAGCGCAGGACCAGCCTGAACTGCATAGCGAGACCCTGTCTCAAAAAGACAAAAAAAAAAAAATAAATAAATAAATAAAATAAAATAAAATTAATTTAAAATAAAAACAAAAACCATTTGTCCCAGGTGACATTGCAGCACACTTGTTAAAGCTAAAACTTGGAAATCATAGACTGGGGAAATAACTCAGCCAAGTGCCTGCCTGGCAAGTGCAAGAACTTGAGTTCAATCCCAGGTACGTCATGCCGTGCCAGTCCCGGAACCTGGGCATAGTGGAGCATGCCCATAATCCCAGCACTGGGGAGGCTGAGACAGGAGGATCACTATGAGTCTGAACTGTATAGTGATATCCTGTATCAAATAAATAAACAAAAAAAGGAAAATATTCAAATATCCAAGTCAATATTGATCTACACTGAGTATCAAGCCTTAGACAATACTACAAATGATACCCTTGTTTAAAATGTTTTCCCACAGGAAATGTTCGCAATAAACTTGAAGGAGTTGAAACCAACCATAAAAGACAACATGAGGTTTAATTGCATTTTGCATCTATGTCCTTATCGTGTACATGGAATATGTATCACATATACATGTACATCCACATTCAAATATCTACACGTGTCCGTAAGCCTTTCTTTCCCTCCTCTCCTCCCGTCCCCCTTCCCTTCCTCTCCCTTTCTGTGTTCTCCCCTCTCTTCTCCTCCCCTGGGCTTTGCTCTCCTCTCCTCTCTCCTTTCCTCTCTTCTCTTCTTTCCTCTGTCTTGAGACTCATCACAAGTTTAACCTAAACAGATCGAGACAGGACAAAGGAAGGGAACCGCTGTAGCCCTAACCCCTTCAAAGGGCCAATTATAATGTGTCCTGGTGCAGGGCAATTATAAGCGCTATCTCATCACTGTGAGTGACTTGACAGTATTGTTTCTAGAATTAAATAGATGCAGAAGCATTCTCCCTTTCCCATTTCTATTTCCCAGACAACTTAACGTAGTCTCCACTAGTCTTTTTCTACCTTTTCCAATATGGTCTGAAGATGCTTCCACTGGATGACATGAGCAGCCCCTGCAGCACTCGACACCCAGTAGGACCTACAGCTATGCTCTCCTCCTCCCTCTCTTAGCATTCCAGTGCCTCGAATCATGTTAGCAGTCTCAAGTAACAGTGACACATAGAAGCCAGGCCACACAGACGAGCTGTCCCCTGAAATCTCCTAAATTGGCAGAATAACTGTGCAGTAACATGAGGTCTGACCTGCGCAAAAACCAAACATTTGAAAATGAGAACAAGATGCTGAGAAACCCAAAGCTGCAACCAGCTTTGTAGTTACTACTATCAACCTGGAACTGGCATTCTTGTTAAATAAGGGAATGCCATTTGTTGGTCAAATTTCGTTTGTTGACTCTTGCCCCAGTGACCCTGGCCTGGGCTGCATGCCCATCTGGGTGCCCATGAACACTAGCAGGATAAAGGCACAGACCCACAGCGGCCGCGCTGGCTGGGACCCTCCTCAGTAGACTGTCTCTGGGCAGCTTCATGCCTGACAATAGCTGGGACTGCAATCTGACTCCTCCGGGAAGCTAAGGAGAAAGTTCACCATTCATTCACCACTTTACACTACAGTACCACAGAAAACGAACTCATAATTAAATGTGCTTCTATCTAATGTTGAATTTCTCCTAAGACCTCCAAGAGAGAAAATTTGCAGACTTCAGAGAAAAATCTAAAAGAATTCCAAGATAATATCTCAGGGCAATAGCATCTTCAGTTAAAATAGAAAAAATAATCTCATTAAAGTGTGCTCACAAATAATCAGCAAGTGGCTTTGTTATTTATTATTCACATGGCTGGCTCTCTCTCTCTCTCTCTCTCTCTCTCTCTCTCTCTGCATTTCTGGGGACTGAGTTCAGGGCCTTCGTACTACACAATTATCTATAGCCTCTTCTTTTATTTTTCATTTTGAACAGGGTCTTTCTAAGTCCCTAAGTTGTCTAGCCTAGGCTCAACCTTACCATCTTCCTACTCCCCTTTTCAGGATGCTATGCTTATGATCACCCCTGCATGCATGGTTGGCTCCATTTCAGAAGCTTCCTTATTGGTCAGCTTATCTATCTGTAAAATGGGATATGAGTAATAAATACTCAAAAGGCTGTTTCATACCATAGCATCATATTTATAAAGTGCCAAACCACAACACGGTACAAAGTATGCATCTGCTAATTACCTGATGGATACATACACCCAGCGGCAAGATGAAAGACAATATCCAATGAGCAGCTGCTCCTCCAACTGATTCGCATATTATTTTATTGATTTCTGTGATCAACTTGCCAATAGTGATCACTGATTCCATTTCAGGGAGAAGAAAACTGAAGCTCAACTAGAATAAGGCAGGTTACCCGGATGTCCTGTGCTAGCGACCAAGTGAGGCTCCGCACTGAGATCTACCTGAGTACAAGCCGCAGCACCGCATCTCGTTCCACACATTAACATCATCAGTCACAGCCAGAGGCAGTCACGAGTCGCAGGGCACCGGACTCAGTCTTCTGTCTCTGTAGGCCAGAGCAGGTGGGGTTCCTCACCCCTGACTGAATGGCTAGCCCTGTATATGCTTACCAAGAACAAGGGCTGAAAGCATCTTACCAGAGAGATGATCTGTCAATCCAGATGGAAAGGACAGAACAGCCCTGGGATCAAAGTGCCGGTGTTCTGTGAACCTGGCCCCATTGTATCCAAGCGAACAAAAAGTGGGCATTGACTCATGATTCAAAAGAAACATGGCAGGCGACCGAAGGTGTTTCCAACTTTGTGCTTAGTCATTGCTGACTCAGAATTTAGCGAAGGAAGAAGAGAGTGAAGAAAGGAGAGAAAAGGAAGAGAGAGACGCAAGGCACAAAAAGGAGAGGAGGAAAGAAGGAAAGGAGGTTTACAGGGAAAGACAAAAGAGAATAAAGTCTGTGAAGACAGGGCAGGATGAGAGCAGACAAAGGGGGAAGGAAAAACAACTGCGTATTCAACGCCCACTTTCCCAGCAATCCTTTATACCAAGAACACGCACAAAACTCGCCCCGTTGGAAAACCTGGCCCCCAACCCTGTTTCTCAAATGCAACAGTGAGGAAGAGCTTGGTTAGGTTTGGAACCTTCTTCCTTTTGAATGCTTAGAGCAGGTGCCAACTTGTGCTGCAGCAGCCCCAAAGGGTACAGGGAGCCCTGGACACTGTCCTCTATGGACCCACTGCTGCCCAGACGGCTGCCGGCGAGGTTACCCAGGAGTCGTGACTCTGAACCGAGCTCAGAGCTGTGCTCAGGTGCTTGCAGCCGCCCCTGCCCCTGAGAAGCCACTAGGCATTCCCCTCGTCTCTTCCCACAAAGGCCTTCTCCGTCGTGTCTTCTGCAGCCACCAGCCCTGAGCTCCCGGGGCCTGCTGGAAAGTGCAAGCTGATTGATAGCAGCCGCCTTGTACCAGAAGATTCTACCCTTGAGGACCGCAGATGGCCAGATGACTGGCGGTAATTTTCTCACCAAAGAGCCCGGGGCTTGGGCGGCCGGGCGGTATTCAGCAGAGAATCGTTTCCAGGGGAATCCACAGAGACTTCTCACAGTCCCCAGCTTTCCGTCGAGCTGTCATCAGACGTCCCTATCACTGACTGCTTAAGAAAATATGTAACGTGCTGCATGCAGGCTGCTGTCTCGCAGTTCTATCCCCCTGCTCGGCTGCGAAAGCTTCAACGTGCAGTCTGCACGGAGCGCATCATGATTCTCTATTACCTGTCTCCTCAGGTGCGTGAAAAGCCTTCCCTGGGGACCAGCTGTCCTCTTTGGGCAGTGGCAGTGATGAGAGCGGATGGATCAAGTAGTTATCAAGCCTTAGGTGGCTTTGGAGGCTGGGAGAAAGGCACATGACTGTGGTATGGAGTGGATGCTGTACTCGGGACACTGCATTCAGTGCTGAGGACAAGCACAGTGGCATGGACAGAACCGTGCTGGAGTGAAATAACGTTAAATATGGGGCTTACTGCAAATGCATGAGCTCTGTGGCTCAGGGAGGCGCTTGGATTTCCGAAGCTTCAGCACCCTTCCAGTAAAAGGGAGAAATCACACCCGACTTGAAAGACTGTGACAAGGATGAAATACGATCGAGTAGGTGTGGTGGGTCCATTTACTAAAATTACTTTAGAAATGGAATTGTTCTCTCTTTTGTCTTCCTTTTTTCTTTGCTTTTCAAACAGGTAGAAAAACCGTGTCGTTCCTGGTCTCAGTGACTTGGGCCCATCAAAAGCTGGAAGCAGCCAGATTGCCAAGGCTCTTCTTGACTTACGTTGATACCAGAGTCTGTTGAAAAAAATGCCCAGGGCCAGGCATGGTGGTGCAGACCTACAATGCCAGCACTCTGGGAAGCAGAGACAGGAAGGTCTCAAGTTGGAGTGCCTTAGCACATCTCCTCTCAAACAGGAGCCAGTAAGGGGCAAAGGAAATGGAGCTTTCTGTACATTTCTCTCAGTGCTAGCTAGTGCAAATCCAAAGTGATATAAAATTTAGTCCCTTCACACATTCACCACTGATATTTTCTGCTATGACTTATTCAAGGGTAATTTATGTTCAGAATGTAAAGTAAACACACATTGGCACATGTAAACATTGCAGAGAACAAATTGAAAATAAATGTCTGAGCTGGGTGTGGTGGCACACGCCTCTAATCCCAGCACTTGGGAGACTGAGGCAGGAGGATCAATGTTAGTTTGAGACCAGCCAGCCTGAACTGCATAGAGAGACCTTGGCTCAAAAAGACAAGAAAGAAAGAAAGAAAGAAAGGAAGAAAGAAAGAAAGAAAGAAAGAAAGAAAGAAAGAAAGAAAAAGGGAAGGAAGGAAGGAAGGGAGAAGGAAGGAGGAAAATGTCTGTGAAGTTGATTTCTGGAAGAAGAAGAAGAAGAAGAAGAAGAAGAAGAAGAAGAAGAAGAAGAAGAGGAAGAACAGGAGGAGGAGGAGGAGGAGGAGAAGGAGGAAGAGGAAGAGGAAGAGGAAGAGGACGAGGAAGAGGAAGAGGAAGAACAAGAAACTATGAAATAGGGGCCCGGCGGGATGGCTCAGTGGTCTAAAAGCGCCTGCTTGGGAAAGCTTGGGCAGCTTCAGGGACCGCGGTTCGATCCCCGGCACCACATGATGCGCCAGCCCTTCCCTCGAGGTGGGCCGAGCCAGCCATAAAAATGAGTGAATGAATAAACAAAGGTTCTGAAACAAGAAAAAAAAATAAATAAATAAAATAAAAATAAAATAAAAACCTTAAAAAAAAAAAACTATGAAATAGCTGAGGATATAATAAAGATCCTAAGTTCAACCCCAGTGCTAATGATAATAATAATACTCAGCAGTATTTACTTAGCATAAGTGATGCATTTATAACAGCAAGTAGTTAGGACCTAAATGAGTAAATATGAAGACATAAGGATTCAAAGATGTGATATTATAATATCATAACAATATCAATTCTTTTAGAAGTGCATATATACAATGTAGTTCATTAAAATGTGAGCAATTTCCAATCCAATTACAAAACTTTGTGAAAGAGCCAAGTGTCAGGAATGCCCGAGACATTCGTGAAGACTACGGAGTCGGGGTGAAGGGGCAGAGGCGCAGTTCTCTGCCTGGATTTAAAGCTTTCTGTCAAGGAGTGGAAACAAATGGTAGCGTGAAACATGCAAACACGGACAATGTCCTGCAGCAGAGCCCAGAAATGCGTCTCTGCCAGTGTGGAAACCTGTGGGTGAGAAGGACGTCATGTATAGGCCACAAGGAAAAGACGAAAGGTGCTAGGACTGTTAATGGCCACGTCTAAACAAATAGAGGGAACGGGACTCTTGCTGTATGACAGGTTGATTAAAGAACTGTGTATACCAGCATTTGAGTGGTATATGTTTATATACATATATGTTTATATATGCATATACATGTGTGTTTTAATCAACTCATCATGAAGGAAATGTCTTATTACAACAATTTTAAATGGTTATTGTCTTGGTCTTCTTAGTCATCTCCAAATTATTTTCCATCTCATCTCTCTCATGTGATTGTGCCTAGCCTTGTGTCTGAGAAGCCATATACACATGGATCCATTTCTAGGACTCTTTCTTGTGTTCCACGGGTGTAAACGTCTGTCATTTTATTGGTATCTTCAGTATTACTTGTTGGATAGATAGATAGATAGATAGATAGATAGATAGATAGATAGATAATGATAGATGATAGATAGACAGATAGATAGATAGATAGATAGATAGATAGATAATGATAGATGATAGATAGACAGATAGATAGATAGATAGATAGATAGATAGATAGATAGATATAGATCTCAGTAGAGAATAATTTTTAAAAATACACCAAGCTTATGCTACCTGCTACATAAGAGGAATGGAAATTAAAATCGGCATTTAATCATTCATTTATATATTTATTTGGTACAGGATCTTACCACACAGCTTGGACTCACAGTGATTCTCCTGTCTCAGCCTCCTAAGCTCTGGGCTTACAGGCATGTGCCAGTGTGACTGGTTTTGGTGGCTGGCTTGGCACAGGGCTGTCGCAGCATGTGGTGGCAGAGTTAGAACCCAGGTCCTTGCGCTTGCCAGGCAGGCACTTAGACCACCAACCCATCTCCCTTGCCCTAATATCAGAATTTAACATTTGGAAGCAATGTTTAATTTTTGGCATGTCTACATCTATATACCAAGACTAAAATCTGTGGCACAGGTGATGTCATCATGGTGGAACTCGCCAAAGCAGGCCTCAGTAAACGCTCCCCTGCCTTCAGAGAAGTCTTCGTGATCACACAAGCTTACATGCTGCCTGCTGCAGCCTCGCGGCTGTTGGTTCACGATGCACGTCCGCGTCTATCTCTAGATGTCCTTGCTAGCGCACATCCCAGAGGAGACCTGTCACAACCTAGAGCTGGGATTACATGCCCCAATTTTGGAAAACGCTGTCACCGCCGAGCAGAGCCAGCCTCTCCCCAGGGACGCCAAAGGATCACTTCCTGACACGGTGCACAGGCTGGGCCCTGGGCTCGGTGTTTTGCAGTCTGGAGCCACACAGCTTTCATCTCTGGGGAAGTAATGGCTTCCTGCCAGCTGCGAACTCACCCCGAGATGAAGTCCGACATTCCCTGAATTTGAGTGCTCCGCTGTCACTGTAAGAAACGGTGGCAGAAAAGCTTTACCAGAAACAGATACATCACAGGAGTTGTCAGGAAAATGCTCCGAAAGCACGCTAAAGCACGCTCTCGCCGTCCACGCCCTTTAAAACACCTGTGTTTGCATTTACGGTTTGCCTCAGAGACCGGAAGCCAGATAGAGATGATGGGGGGAGGCATTTTAAAATAATGTCAGAATAATATCAGAATGTAGCAGTCTAGAGAACCGCTGACATCTGTCTATTGACTGAAGAGGTGTGGGCCACAGGAAAGGTTCATTCGTGTTCCACTCAAGGTTCTGGAATCGCTTACTTCCGGATTCCGGACGGAGAGAGATGAGTAATGGGAGAGGGTGCTGATCAGAGATGCCGTGAAGCAAAATAAAACACCAGCTCACTGGTGGTCGGGAGGGCCTGGGACAGATCCCTAAGAGAGCACCCATGCCTGTCTGAGCCACTGCATTGCTAACCTGGCTACAGGTCAGAGGTCACAGCCGGTGCTCTAACTCGCCTTTGCAAGAGTGTTTTTAAACACAGGTAGACTAAAAGTTTTACGAAACCTTTAAAAGTTTAAAATGTACTAGATTTGGTGCAGGACCTTAATATTAATTTGGAAAAACAATATATATATATATATATATATATATATATATAGATAGATAGATAGATAGATAGATAGATATAGATATAGATAATCCTGCAAGTGTATAATCTATTGATAGGCTAAAGATTTTTATTATTAAGAAATAACAAGAAAGCAAAACTTCCTTAAACTATCAATATGTTTCATAAAAATTAGAGAAGAAAATACTAAAATATTAACCATGCCGGACTTCTGGCATTGGATTAGGGCTGCTTTTATTCTTCCCTTCCATTCTAATGTACGCCCTGAAGTTTCTGTGGTGAATGGGTCTTTCACCACTGGGCCATATAACATGTCACCGCTCAATGAGACAGCGAGGAAACAGCCAGAGAGTTTAGCAGTAAACTTCCAGAGAGAATAAAGGGCAGGGGAGGCACGAAAAATGGTCGAGGTGTGTGTGTGGGGGGGGTGTTAAGCTTTATGAGTTAAGCTCCTAAATACATGGCTTTGTCCTATAACAGTGATGAAATTTACTTACACATCTAAAGGGTGGGTATTTACATGCTATTTAATACTTTTCCTATTATAAATAAGAATGTGGTACAATTATTTTGCTCAAATTTTAGCTTTTTTTCATTTTGAGGGTAATGTTCCAAAAGTTAAGCTACTGGATGGGTGAAGACTGGCATTTTAAAATCTTCATTCATGTTGTGATATGGTATTCCATTCTGAAATGCTAGCTGACATTTAGCCCAGAAATGTATAAAAAGGTCTATGTTAACTTCTTGGCTTCAAGTGTGAAATTTTTTTACTTATAATTGACTGACTTAACACACCAAACAACAATTTTTGCCTTAATTTAATTTTGCCTTAATTTTTGCCTTTTTTGATCACTAGGAAGGTTATGCTTTTCTTGTAAGTTCACTTGATACATATTTGCATTTCCTTTTGTGAACTGTCCTTCTTGGCTCTGTTATTTATCGATGCTTTGGGGGGCAGACACAGAGAAAAAGACAAGAGAGAAAGAGAGAGAGAGAGAGAGAGAGAGAGAGAGAGAGAGAGAGAGAGAGTATGGGAGGGAGAGAGAGTCTTCCTCAAGTTATAACAGGTCTGACATATGAATAACTTGACATTTTAGTTTTAACCTACAACCAAATCTTCGGTTATGACCCACATGCTGTCTGTTAATGGTTCCAGGTGGCCTCAGATAACCCTTAAAGAGTTCTGGAGAGACTCACAAGTCTGAGCCTTCAGTTCACAACTTTAGTTGTAACCAGTCCTTGGGAATGAATTGAGTTCAAACATCAAGGGTCTGCTGTATATGCACAGAGAGGGGAGAGAGAAGAAATGTAGATATATATGTTAAGTATACATATAGATATAGATATAGATATAGACAGAGACATAGACATAGATATAGATATAGATATAGATAAAAAACATTTAACATTAAGGATATTAACTTCTGTCCAACATCTATTATGAATATGTTTTTGGCTTGCACTAATTTTATATGTGATGTTACCTGATTCTTTTTAGTTCTTTGCTTTTAGTTTTTTTTTTTTTTTTTTTTGCTTTGACTTTTTTTTTGGGGGGGGTATTTTAGGGAAGGGTCTACAGGGTGTTCAGGGTCTCACTACTAGATCAGACTCCATAGTGATCCTCCTGCTTACAGCCTCCCAAGAGCTGCGATTACAGCTGCACGCCACCACACCCAATCTCAATTGTCATCTCAGCACCACCCTCCGGGGGTGGAGCCAGCAAAGCAGACTTAGGGGTTGAACCCCCTGGCCCCTGCACCTACTTGCAGGCCCTTTAATCTGCTCAGCTATTTGGCATGCCCTAGTTCTTTGCCTTTAAACTTTCAAAGTTCTTCCCTATTCAGAGATCAAATATTCATCAAAGTCCCTTTGAGATTTTTATTACGTTTTCTATTCAAATTTCAATGCATGTAGATTTTTATTGTTGTCAAGGACATGCAATGAAAAGACATCTTGATGCTTCCCCATATATCTAATTTTCTCAGCATTCTTTTCCTGGCAGTATCTTCCTCACAGAATATCTGCAATGGCCAATATGTTGTGTCAACTTGGCCAGATGGCCTCAGCAGTTCCACACCGTGGGCTGAGGGGACTCCACCCTGCAGGGCACAGAGGGTACACTGTAAGCTGGCAAGGAGCTGCCCTAGAGTGACTTAACACATAAAGGAGGATTGGTGTGAGTTCAAGACCAGCCTGGGCCACAAAAGTGAGCTCAAGGCTAGCCTGAACTGCTTAGCAAGACCTTGTCTCAAAAAGACAAAAAAAAAAAAAAGGAAAATAAATAAAATAAAGGATGTATAAAGGGGTTGAGAAAGGATTCAGAGCCACCTCCTTGGAGGAGCTTGATGGACGCAGCCACACCACCTGGGAGGAGGGGCTCAGATCTTCGCAGCAGCCTCCACCTCCTCTTGGAGGAGCTCTGGTCTTGGCAGTTGGCATAGAGAGAGAAAGAGAGAGAGAGAGAGAGAGAGAGAGAGAGAGAGAGAGAGAGAGAGAGAGAGGCTTGATAGTGGCCTCAGCTGCTATTCTTCCTCTGCTCTTCCTTGTCTTCTGCCGCCATGAACAGCTGCCGTTTGCCTTAGAGCCAGCACAGTATAGACTAAGACCTCCACTAACCATGAAACTATGAGCTAAATAAATCTCTCCTTCCCTCATTCTGAGTTTTGAGTATTTGTCCCAACAATAAATAAGAAGTAACTGAGCCAATGTCATAAGTTGGTCTACATGCCAGGCTCTTTTTTATAATAGGGAAAATGCTATTTGTTAAGTTTATCCGGACAGTGAAGATTCTGTCACTAAAAGTGAACACTTTCATAAATAACAGTGCCTTCCCTCACACCTATCCTTGTAAGTAGCAGCCAACACTCTACACCCAAGCTTCTGCATCAAGACAGCAAGGAAAGTTCCCTCTCTGCAGGGGCTTTCTCTGCTATTCTTCTTTCCACGGTGGAGATCTATGAGCCTGGTGATGGCGTGACTTACAATTCTTAGGCACAAGGTCAGGTGGTCCTAAGTGCATGCCAGGAGTGGCAGGAAGAGCCAAGGGATCATTTTCTTATAAATGTTTAAGAAGATGACATCTAAGGACAGAGACAGAAGGGACGGTGTAATGGACCCACTATGCTGCCTGAGAGGTAAGAGGAAGATTCTTGCCTGCAGACACCAGGAGAGGAACACTGGGGTGGGAAAGGAACCCATGGTTAAAACACGGACATGAAGAGAGAAGGCTTGACTAATGAAGACATCTGAGGACACGGCTGGTTCTACTCCCAAGGAACTTGGAGAAGCCAGTGAACTTCGTACAACATTCGACCTCTCACCTGTGAAATGAGTAAGCTTGACTATTCAAGAATACAACTTGGAACTTCACAAGCTACTTGTGCCAATACATTTTATTTGGTTATAATAGTGTTTTAATTTTTTAATGTGATACAACATACCCTCTTTCTAAAAGCCTTTATTGTCATTAGCTAGCTTCATTCACTTGTGCTACGAATGTGGCCTCAGAGTCTAAATGATCTGTAAGGTTCTTGCCAACTTCCTGAATTTATCCAATTGACACGAAATCCACATTGGCTCTACTATCAGAATCACCCCAAATCCGACCACTTCCTGCCATCCCCGCTGCTTCCAGCCTAGCTACTCTGCAATCTTTCTCCAATAGAAGCAGCCAGAATTGCCTTCATAGCCCCAAATGAAGTTGTCACTAAAATGTCACTTAGTCAGGGACATCTGCTCCTGCTTTAAACCGCCATGATTTTTACCATACTCCTGGATCACGATGACCAGCTCTGTTTTCAGATAAAATACAGTGCAGCTCTAAGTTTATGCTGTAGGCTTTGTTTTGGATTTGGTCTGTGTTGTCCCAAGATAACAGAAGATCACTGTGGACAGACAGTTGGGTCTGTTTTAGTGAATATCATGACTCCCAATTCCTAGAACAGACTCTGGTAGGGACTGCACTGTGAATGATTTTGAATTCATGAATAATTTTTCTTTCTACGGAATTCTAAGGAATTGCATCAGTCAGGCAGCAGTACAAAGTAGAGACCTGATCTTCTCTTGCCTTCCCCATCCAGCGAGACCTTCTATAGCCACTTATTTGCTGGCAACAATCTCAGTAAGACTGGGGGAGATTTTTCCATGAGAAACATGAAGGCAGTCCACAAAGATAGGAGGTCAGCTAAGGAGGGGGACTGCTTCACTGCAGCCAGCAAGGCAGGAACAAATAGGAAGATCAATTTATAGGACGAACAAAGCTTGTGGGCCCCAAACAGCCTAGCACTGGTCCTGTGAAACAGGTCAAAGTGCATGGTACCATCTATGTTCTTTAAACTTATCAAACCCTAGGGACCATCCGCAGGTCTGTTGGCTGAGTTCAGACACTCTGCCAATAGGATCTTTTGCTTTTTCAGAGTAATGTATTCTCTCCCAAATACTAGGAGAGGTCATTCCCTCAAAACTCAAAAAAAAAAAAGTAATTTTGAAGTCTTGAGTTGTTTCTAAAAGTGTTTGCGTAGCTAGATTGCTTTCTATCAAGTGCTAACTGAATGAAGATGTTCTCCCCTTGTAAACGTGGCCAATCTCAACTCCTTGGGACAGTCTTACGTCCATCAGCTGCCCCCAGCCACTCTTATCCTTCTCTTTCTGTCCCTGACTGTCAGATGAAGTGTGGTTATCATGTGGTCACTGGCTTTTCTTATAGTTCATAGACCAACACCAATTAGAAACAAAGGGACAAAGAGAGCTGATAGGAACTATTTTAAGATCTCCAGTGCTGGGGAGATAGCTCAGCAGAATAAGTATCTGCTTTGGCAAGCACAGGGACCAGGGTTCAATCCCCAGTCCTGCATGCAGTGCTGGCCCCGCCCAAGACACACTGAGCTGGTGACTAGTTCTGGATGTGGTGGCACATGCCTGTATTCCCAGCTCTTGGGAGCCTAAAAACAGGAGGATCACTATGAGCCTGAGCTATGTAGTGAAAAACTGTACCAAATACATAAATGTAAAAGAAGAAGATCACCAACTTTCTATTGTGTCAAGGAAATAGATCCAAATCGCACCTTTTGGCGAACTTGGAATAAATGGGGCATCATCTGAAAGTGAGTTTATCAATATAACTTGATGAAATTCTTATAGTTTGTATCTCAGAGCAACTTTTAGAGGAAGTAGTTGATGGGGTGCATTGATACCAGTGTCTCTGGATCTCGCATCTGGTGTAACAAAATCTCAGTGTAAAGTTATAATGAGGCACACAGGCATGATGCTAACTGAACCTTTCATGTTAGGAAGAAGCGATCTCTCACAGGGTGTTAGGCCCATGCTCAACTCTGGCGTCCCTTGAAGTTACAGTCCCCCAGAACAGAGTCTGGGACAGAGGTGGATACTTGGGATTCTGTTAGCAGTGGGTGGATCCCAGTCACGGCCCTCAGAGACCTAGTTAGTAGCTTTCCTTTGTCCTATTCTTTTCTTTTTATGTATTTTTTTCTTGTTTCAGAACCTTTGTTTGTTTATTCATTCATTTTTATGGCCAGCTCAGCCCGCCCAAAGGGCAGGGCTGACGCACCATGTGGTGCCAGGGATCGAACCGCGGTCCCTGAAGCCGCCCAAACTTTCCCAAGCAGGTGCTTTAGACCACTGAGCCATCCACCAGGCCCCTGTCCTATTCTTTTCAAAGTCCTTTGGTGGCTATTACTGCTCCACAAATGGCACTGGACAGGTGCCCAGTGATGCAAAACTATATGCTAAAACAGCTGTGGTAGATGCAACTCCATTCTAACCAAATAACACTCCCAAATGAAGCTACCAAATAAATCTCTAAGTCACTTAGTACGGACCACTCATGCAAAAAAAAAAAAAAAAAAAAAAAAAAAAAAGAAAGCATGGTATCCAAATATTTTTTCAAGGTTGCAAAGTACACAAAGAAAGAAGTACATGTCTATGTGTGTGTATTTATGCACATGCATGTGTACATATGCATAACATTATACATTTACTGCTTACGTTAAAATTTGTGGTGTTTACCCAGGACTGTAGACTTCTGACTTTTCTAGAAAAATTTGCCAGCAAAGAGCCCTCAGTCCAGCATGGCCAGCCATAGCTGCAGCTGCGTGGCAGCTGGCCAGGCCCGCATCTCTAGGCTGATTGTAACGTTACCTGCCAGACACCTGTAAGCATTTGTATTAGTTTACACTCTTCCCATCCTGTGAAAGAAGCTTAGAAAAGACCCATAGAGAAGAGAAACGGGAAAGACAAAAAAGAAATGACTCCATGAAGCCAGGAGTAGGGTCACAACCCACGGTATTCACTCCACAGCTCGGCAGGCTTTGCTGGGCATGGACCACAGATAGGGCTTTCACCTTCTCTGCCATTAACCAAAGTTCATAGTGTAAGATGAAAATAAAACCAAGTTTTTATCCTTGAACAGAATGAAATCTTACTGTGGTAGCAACATTAAATCCATGCAACTTATCTTGTTCCCCTTCCCATTTGAAAAAGATCTCCCTCTTTCCTATTATCTTTTATTTTATTCTTTATGTGTAATTCGGGTTTGCCATATGAGAGAAGCCATGCTGTCTTTAAACTGGTGTGTCTGATTTATCTCACTTAATATAGCACAAGGTGTATCCATTTACCTATAAAATTGTAGGGAGAGGGAAGAGGGAAGGAAAAAAGAATGAAAAAAGAAATTGGAGAAAAAATGGACATAGAGCTTGTGCAAGTAGGAGAGAAAAAAGAATTCGAGCGAGAGTGAGGAGACCTGAGAGGGACAGGACAAAAAAAGGACAGAATGCAGAAGCGCCATGCACGCGTGTAGCGCACAGACACCCCATGATGCTGTGCGCTGTCGGCATGCACCGATAACAAAATAAAATGTGCGCAGAATGACACAAGGCAGCACAAAGCGCGAAAAGGCATGGTCTGGGTGACAAAGTGACCAGAGCAGCCTCTGGTAGGAGAGGGACTTGGAGAAGCCCTGAGCGGTGGTGAGACAACGCAGTCGGGCAGAGCACCCCAAGGACTGCACACGGAAAGCGCGACTGTGTCACAACAGTGGGAGGACAGGACACTCGACTCATTCGGCCACCAAGTAATGCCCTTAATTTCTAGCAGATCTACTTCGCTTCCTGAAGTATTTTCTTGATATGGGTTGTTGTGAAACTACGATGGGAAACTCTAAGCTCGTTAAAAATGAAATGCCTCTTGGAGCGCACTGCATAAAGACCTCGGCTTTGAGACTTAGGGATCCAATTTCCTTTTCTCTCTTCAAATGAAGATCTCTCATGCATGGCGGACCCTACTTGTTTCATGTAGATACTGAAGGGAGAGCCTGGCTTTCTGTTCCCAGGCCGAGCTGAGAAAGGGTCCCCCTCTCAGCTCAGTCTGCTCTCCAGCCACGGCACCCAGCACAGCAGATTGCTTTTGCGTTTCCTTCTTTAAATCTGCATCAAACATCATCAAGACAAATCCTAACGACTACTGGATAGCCCTCCCTCTATTTCTGCCTGTCAGCGGTACAGAGTTTTGTGTGGCCTGCGTAAAATTAATGGCAAATCCACTTGGCAAAGCAAAACAAATCTGGAATTAACAAACAGTGCGGCTACCACTTCTTGGTTTATTAGTGGAGAAAGATATATTTCGTACATTTCCTACAGTTCAATATCTTATCTGTATCAAAATGAAGAACAAAGAGCTTATCACATCAATAATGGCAGTTCAAGCAGCCATAGGGACAGGACTACAATTCTCTTCCCCACATAAATGGAGCTCTGTGAGTTCTGCAGGGAATAAACTCTTCCAGACCAATCAATTAAAAAAAAAAAATTACAAAGCAGTTGGTGGCAGCGTCCGTAGGACATGAGAACATCACGTACTCCCTCTTCTCCTCTATATTGTACAAGTAAAGTTGAAATCTTTTTTCATGAGATATTGACTACATCCTTATATCAAAGCAGCCACAGTCATTAGAGAGTCAGCCAGTTTTTCTGTAGAAAATCCTATCGAGGGAGGATTTAAAGAATATTGGCCACCTTTGATTCACAAAGAACCGACTTGAAAGCTGGGGTCTCAGATGCAATGAATTCGTCTCATCTGCATATCATACATCAGAACAAAGGCATTGCTTGGGATACTGACCATTAGCAGTTTTACAGGGTGATAAGGCTCTTCAGAAAGCATTTTTTTTTTCAAGTGCAAAGACTACAAAGATCAGAGTCTTATGCAGCCTCTGTACCTACTGACATAATTTCCTTCAAAAACTTGCATTTTATTTTCAGGTGGGCTCTGAAGCCATGATGGTAAAAATGCAGCTAGGCTGGCTGCGGGTGCCTGTCTCTGCACAGAGAAGGAGAAAGGAAAGCTCAAAGCAAGGCAGCTCCGCTTCACCAGAGACTGGGCAGAGCTGGGAAATGCGAAAAGAGGTGTCAGAGGAGCCAGCTGGCCAGACTGTAAGTGGAGCTTATCAACAGTCATGTCCACATGGAAGGACAAGGCCAGCCAGGGAAGAGGGCCACAGGGGTGGACCTAGAGGCCCGCAGTCTGGGAAGATAACTGCAGAACAAAGGTTCGGGGGCCAAGGTCCCAGTGGCTTCTGTGCAGCACAGATGTGTTGGGCCGGAAGGAGACTTGATGGGCAACTCAGCTGGCACTGAAGAAGCCTGGCACACAGGGGCCTCAGGGTGCCTGGCTAGCTTCCAGCCCTTCATGGTGCCATGCTAGTTTCCAGCCCAGTTTGCTTGCCGTTCCCCAGGCTGCCCCTCTACAAGAACTGAGCACAGACTGACACGGACCACCACGCAAAGAAAAGGTTTTCCTGGGGCTGATTCTCCAGAGCAGCTGAGTCTGAGAGTGTGGCTGGTCACAGAGCTGATCCGTGGGCTGGAGAAGCGAGCAATGAGAGGAGAGGCCAGTTATTCTCCACTTCCTAGATTATCTGTGGCTTGGGTAGGACACAAGGCAAGTGTGCTTGCAGGGGGCCTGGCAGCTGCAGGCTTCATGGGTGTCTAGAGTCAAGATGGCGCAGATAGAGAACCGCAGACGGCGCCTGCTGAGCGGGTTACCAGATGATGTGCCGAGATCGGGGGACACTTGAGCAACTCCCCCCTGAGCGGCCGCAGACTACACATCCTGGGAATAAAGCCCCGGGCCCCCAGGCTGGGAATTACTTCTACGGCCCTCTCCCTTCTGGCCTGCTTGGCCTTTCATGTGTTCCCTATAGCTATGAATCCAGTTACCAGAGAGCACGCATAGAAGAACACGTAGTGAACGAGCAAGCAGATCCCACAGCGTCATTTCTTCCATAAGCCATTTCCACTGCGTCAAGTGACCGCTGTCTGTCAAAACTTCATCCTTGGTAAATTATACAGAATTTGACTATCATCCAGGAAGGTTGGGTATTTTTACTTTTTAACGAGTACATGCTGTGGTACTTAATGACCGCGCTCCTCCTGCATGCACATAGCATGGCTTCATTCTCTGTAGCCCCCTTCCCTCCTCTCCCCAGCCTGTCTTCTCCCTCATCTTTTGTGCCTCTTCCCTTTTACAAAAGTGCAGACAAATTTGAAGGGCTTATTTCCTTAAGACTGCAGATTCCTGGGGCCCAACCCGAGCTACTGCACCAAGTCCGTGGGTACAGGAATCAGTTCTTACAAGTGACACAAGTGATGTCATACCCAGGACAACCTGAAAGCACAGACTCACCTTTCCTGAGAAATATGACATTCCAGCTCTAAGCGTGAGACCTCGTATACAGTCTGATTTAATCCCTATGGTTACCCTGGGAGGAGGCATGTGTTGGCCTTACTTTGTCATAAATGAGGTCACAGCTCCAGGAAGGCCAGCGAGCTAGATTCCATCTCAGATACCCAAATCCCAAGCCACTGCTCCTACACACCAAGTTCAGTGCAGGAACTGTTCTCAGTTTCCTTCTTATTTCCCTTTAATTTTGCTGCTTGAAAGGAAGAACTAAGAGGAAAACTGGCTCCCGATGTAGCTATCCCCACCTTCCAATGCAAGGAGCAGAGTTTCGGAAGCAGAAACATGGGTAGAAACAGTACAACAACATGGATGCCCACGAGCCCTGGCTGCTCACGGTCGGGAACAACTAGTGCTGAAATTTGAGGTGTTGGCTTAGAGTGGTCAGTAACGTGGAGCTGTTACCCGGGGACACACTTGAGATGTGACATTGCAGCAGTGGTACTGCCACACATAGCCACTGCCTGGGTGGCAGACACAGGCACAGCACACACACACACACACACACACACATACAGTATAACTTGCAAACTGCGGTGGCCACTTTTCATTATTGCGGCTCTAATCAAAATAGTCTTTTTGTTTTTTTTTCTTTTTCCTTCAAAGCTGTTGTCACTGTCAAATTCCAACTTCATCATAAGTAATTCTGGAGCAAAAAGGTATTGGTTTTTATTGCTGCCTACGTGCATGGCATCCCGATGCTTTGGGAGTTATCTGGCTTCATATAGTAACGAATAGGTAGGTTATGTGTCATTTGCTGGAGGATACAGGTTATTCCTTAAAAGCACCACTGCGTTCCCAAATAGAGGACATCTCTCGGTGACATAATCTAGTACCAGAGCAGACGATCTGCCATCTAGAGTCTTGGGGTGTGACTCCATCACTAATGATTGGTGTTTTTAGGGCCAAAAAGGATTTCCTTGTCTTGTTTTAAATATCTGTCATAATACCTACAGGTATTTTGGAGAAGTTTAACGAGGCTTTATTATATCAGTAAACATGAAAGAATTTGAATCAAGATGTTATTCTAATGCAATGGATAAGAAACTCGTCTGAGAAAACCCAGGTTTAGGTTTAGAATCTAGGAGCTCTTGGCAAGCGGGGGTCCCCTTCAGATGCCATCGTGAAGGACGGATTTAAGTAAGTGATTCCTGCAAGATACTTTGAGCAACTCACACCAAGGCCTTGGAAGCACAAATTATTTTTATAGATGATATTACAGGAGTGAGGCAGTAGTTACTACAATTACAAGGAGTGAAAAATCTCCTTAAATGCACACGGTAGACGCGCTTGGTGAAGTGAAGTATTTTTGCGACTCATAAAGGTTTGAGCTAGTAACACCTGTCCAGTTACTGAAGCTGACGTGATGACTATAACAGAGAGAGATAGATAGGTTCATCACTACAAATGAATCCAGCGCAGTAAGCAGAAAGCTTGAAGCTACTACTATCATGCAGAGGGGGCTGCCCAGAGCTAACCCCAATTCCTTCCTGACTCCCATCCCTGTATGTTCTCAGTAATAGAATTTCAGGCTGTTGCAGATTTGCTAGGTTTCCTCATCTGTAAAATGAAGGCAATGGGTGAAATCCCCATGGCTCCTCCTGACTGTATGAGTACACAGCAGTTTTCGCATTTTATGCAAAATAACAATGCTAAGTGCTGTACCCAACTGAGAGAGAACTTCAGGCAATCTCCTCTCGTCTCTCTGCTTTAGCTGCCTAGATTGCAGCCATTACCTTTGATAGGATTCATCCATCCGGTGTCTCTAAGTTGTTTGAGTTCGAGCCTTTTCCTTCTCTGCTTGACCGAATGCCATTCACTTGGGGTGCTGCTAAGGCACAAATGCTCATCCACAGATGAAAGGTGGAAAAACAGAGCTCTGGTGGGGTCCCAAGAAGGGTGACGCTGGGTTATTTCTTGGTGTGTGTGTGTGTGTGTGTGTGTGTGTGTGTGTGTGTTTTAGGGAAGGGCCTACAGGATGTTCAGGGTCTCACTACTAGATGGGACTCACAGTTATCTGTCTGTTTACAGCCTCCCAAGAGCTGGGATTATAGCACCTTGCCACCACGCCCAGCCTCAGCTGCTGTCTCAGTGCGCCCCCTGGGGGCAGAGCCCGCATAGCAGGCCTGCGGATGGAACCTCGAAGCACCTGCTTTCAGGCGCCTTAATCTGGAGGTATTTGGCTGGCCCATGCCATCACCTTTAGAAAGAGGGCTGAACATTACAGAAACATGGTGTTCAGAGGATCAAAAGGTGCTTGATCAGCAAGTGCCAAGGCATGAAATACATGCTGGGAAACTGAAGAATTCCTTTGTCACAAAGGTATCTGCCTTCTGAGTATGAGCAGTTTGTCACCTGCAGAGTGTCAGCATTACACACTGTGTTCGTTTCCAGAGGAACAGAACCAATGCTGATCAATAAAAGCACAACTGACTAAATTATGATGCGTTCCAATGAATGTAAGACTGGCTTGCTGAATTATGTAACCAGATCACAGTATGTAGCCATTAAAAGGACAGATACTGAGCTGGGGCATGGCTCAGTAGCACAGCACTTAGCACCTGGCATACCAAGGCCCTGGAGATCCGAGCTCCAGAATCAGGAAAACAGACAGACAGACAGGCAGGCAGGCAGGCAGGCAGGCAGACAGACATATACACACATGTCCAAGATTTAGATCAATGACATAAAGTTTCAGCCAGATAAGAGAAATACGCTTAAGAGGTCTACTGTACACTACAGACAATAGGTTGTGATGTTATGTACAATGTACATATTATATACTTGCAAATTGAAAATGATTAAATACTAAGCATTAACAAAAATAGGCAAGATAATACATATGCTAATTAGCTTGATTTAGCCACTGTATTATGTAAATAGATATGAAAACATCGTGCAGCACACAAAATATTTATAATTTTGAATTATCAATTAAAAACCTTTATTAAAGCTTTTAGAAGCTATGTATGAATTGACCTGGTTGGTCATCCATGATATATGGTTAAGGTAAAAAAAAAAAAAGAAAAGAAAAAGCAATGATTTCTTTAAAAAAATCTTTTAAAGACTCTTTAGGAGGAATAAGAGAAAGGTGACCATATTCAATGTACCCAAGTGGGCACCTCATTAGCTCAGGGCCTGAACCTGATTTGCATGCAGGCTGAAACATCCATGCCACGCGCGACTGTGCAGCTGAGCAGCGACGAGCACAGCGTGAAGCCAGACGGGCCCAGGTTTCCGTCACATCTCACCATTCGCCGCCGGTGACCTTTGGCCAAGCATCCATGCTAGCCCTAGTTTCCCTGGCTACCAAAGACTGATAACCGCTCCTTATCGCACAGGGACACTGCCCAGACCAAATGCAAGTGTCAGAAAGGGCTGAGCGCAGGGCAAGCACACAGCACACAACGAGCGCTCAGTAAGTGGCAGCTATTACGTCAACTATTATCAGACTGCCTTAGAGATCAACCTTCCCTAAAAACAGACACCATTTTGCAGTATGACATTTAAAAGGCCACCCCAGCAAAGAATACGGTTGGCTTCCAGGAAGGTACTTGCAAACGCAGGGGCTGATGAATACATGACATTTGATTTTTCTAATCCAACATCTTTCCACTTCAGCGTTTTCTGATGAGGCGGCCACATGGCACTTTCACCCCACCCAGCTTCCCTCCCACATTGCTTCAAATGCGAAGTGTGGTCCCCAAAGCTTCCTGCGTGCCCCTTCACAGATCATCCACAGGTGGCCGCAGTCTGGAGGCAGATACAGTAATCAGCTTGAGGGACGCGGCCCAGATAGTCTATGCTTCAGCATGGGAAATGTAGAAAGATGCAAAATGAGAGCAAGTGAGAGAGAGAAAGAAAGAAGGTGGGGACCAGGGGTCATGCACCCTCTGAGCTGCTGTCTCAGGTTCTAGCCTAACTATTCAAGGAAGATCATTTTACATTTAAGAGGCGGTTCGAGACCTTGAGACAACCCTAGCTGTTGTGGAAACCAGAACAGACAAACACAAACTCATTAAGAGTGAAAATGCTACTGTTACAGATTCAATTAAATTCAACTCGGAAAAAAAAAACAAAATTCAGCTCGGAGTACAGGTCCTCAGCCCTAGTCAGCTCAACACCTAGACAGACAGAGGTGTTATTTCACTATCACTGAGGTCACCCCATCCATTTCACTTGCAGCTTTCCCCGCTGAATCTACAAAGTGCTGGTTCTTCTAAAGTATTTAAAAGGAGCCACTGCTGTTAAATTATGGGCTTACCCAAGAACCTTAAGTTTTATTAGAGAATGATGATGGTGGTGATATTGACGATAACAGCTAACGGTTGCTGAATGCTAAGGAGGCTTCAGGAATTCTGCTAAGAATTCATCCTGCCATGCATGTGACATGGAACAGGAACACAGAGAGGGCAAGGAACCCTTCGCAGTCTCTGATGGAGTCAGGACTTATATCCTGGCTCTCTACCCTCAGGCCCATATTCTCACCACTATAATACCACCCGTTTAGGTCTCTAAAGCCCTAGCCCTAGCCCTAGCCCTAACCCTAGCAAGTGCATTGAGCATTGATTTCATTGATGGACGTTTCCATCTCTTCAGCTGCCTTTGATTTCATTGTAGGCACACGGCAAAACCTAGAGAATGCTTCTCACCCCTGTGTTTAGTTTTTTCATCTTAGGAAAGAAACCATGGCTACTTCAGCTGAACGTTCTTTTTTTTTTGTCTTTTTGAGACAGGGTCTCGCTATGCAGTTCAGGCTGGCCTTGAGCTCACTTTTGTAGCCCAGGCTGGTCTCGAACTCGCACTGATCCTCCTGCCTCAGCCTCCCGAGTGCTGGGATTACAGGCGTGCGCCACCACGCCCGGCTTGAACGTTCTTTTAGAACATGTTTTCATCTCTTATTTTCCTGAATGAGGTTTGGTTTATAGCACATAAGATAGGAAAACAGGACTGAAAAGGTTAAGGAGAGTATACATCTTCTCCTAGAAACAAGACACTCGCTGTATCTGAAAGAGTTTAGAGTTCTTGATGCTCTTGATGCTTCACAAGAAAACTTAGAAGGAAGTAAAATTGGAGGGTCGCAAGTGCATACAAGAAGACTCGCTGGGCTTTTGAGTCTCCTTTAGAGATGGTGACTGCAACAACCTCAATTATAGCATGCATTCTTTACATAGAGTCTGAGCACTTCATACGGTTATCAGTTTTTCCTTATTCCCAGGTCCTTCTTGCCAGATAAACTGCAAACCCCTGGAGGACTGAATCCATATCCCACGTGTGAGACCAGCCTTCCCTCAGCACCTTGTCTATACCAGGGGCTTAAATAAAGTTTAATTAAGTCGGTGATCATTTACATTTCAAGCATACACTAAGCCTGTGAAAAAGCCAACAGTCCAGGATACACTGGTCTCAGTATTGCTTCATCCCAGGGAAGCCTTCAAGCAACAGTAAAGTTGATTTCTTTTCCCAGCCAAACCTGAATCCCTGATGGCTCTGGAATAAGTATCTAGATTTAAACTCATCCATGCCAAAAATTCCCATTTCCTTCAAGAGCTGAAGAAACAAGACCTGAAGAAGCAATATTGGATGAAAATGTTGATCCCCTAGTTTAAAGATGAAGCAATTCTACAAGGAGATCACTGCTCCTTTAAAAACTGAAGTGTGTCATAGCTAAAGTGCTTAATAGCTGTCCAATGAACAGATTTTTCAAAAAAAAAAAAATATATACTTAACACCTTATTTTCCAATTGAATTTCCCTATAAAAGTTGGAGATTGGCTTATGACGGAAACACTGGATTGATTGTGAACTGTTTAAATTAAGAAACAATGCCATGTGTAGGACCAGTTATCCTATACTATTTTAAAATGCAAGGCCATTACTATATGTTTATTGCTTTTATGAGGGGCACAAAAGCTTAATTAAAAGTCACAGCGATTTTCAGGTCCATATGAGGCAAAAGGTTGGTGAACAGCAGCAACTGGGTCAGAGAAGGCCAACGGGGCTGCCAGCCAGAAGAGCTTCGCCTCCTCTCCTCTGCTTTGCAAAGCAAGTTTCTCCATAATATTCCATTTAGGAAAGGAAAAGCCATGGAGAGCCAAAAGATACTGAGCAAAATAATATCATCAGACTTCTACCACAGCCTTTTCTTTGACCCGATATCAACCAGCAGAATACCTGTCACTCTCTCTGTTTTGTATCAAGTGCACATCTCTGCTCATTTTAGAAGCTACCAGCTCTTAGTAATGAGCAGTGGGTCTAGGTCCAAAAGACAGTGACCAGGCAAGAAGAATCCAAAGTGGGACGGCGAACACATAAATGTCACAGGGATATCTGGAACACATGGTAATAAGAGGAGCCGCTGTCGCTAGAGAGCACTAGTAAAGTCATTTGAAAATTCTTTTAAATAAATCAGTTGTGCCCAAACCAGTCCTTCATGAACCTAACTATGCTCTAGAATTGAACGTGATGCTGGTTAAAAATACAGATGCTTGAAACTGACTCTTTGTTTACTAAATTAGAATGTTGAGGGAGTGGGAAGGTCAACAAAAAACAGTATCTATTACTAGTTCCCACAAATTAATCTGATGCACAGTCAGCCTTATGATAGCTCAGCCATGCCATGGTATAAATTCTGTGCAAGATAATTCCCAGAAACTGAACTTCTTGAAATTAAGAAATACCAAGACATTGTGATTGATGACAGTAAAACCATATGCATGTAGTGCATGGCTAGAAGCACCTTTTGGCATCCGAGAAAATGAACTGTCATCTTCTTAAAACCTGGGGGTTAAACTATATGTCCTGAAATCTTTATAAGCATGATATTCTGATGCAGCACCTCCCTGCAAGAGTTCTGCACTTGCAGCAGATAAGAAAATACCCTGGCTAAGTCATAATAACTAGCCGCTTCCTGACAACTGCCAAATTATCGCAGAGCTGAGATTTGGAGATTCATCAAAATCAACTGCCAACCAGACATCTGGCTTTATCGGTTGTTTTAGAAATATAATCAGAAGGCCCGAATATGGACAGGATATTCAAAGGACTGTGAATGCCTCAGATTACACTGATTTTAACTTTCATGACAGGGATATTTTTTTCCACTTCTGTGAAATCTCTGTTCCCTGTGTCCTGTTTATAATTTACACAGCCCTTGTTAGCTCAAGTGTCCTGGCGATTTTCTTTTTAATCTCAAATAATTTTGTATGCTCTGAACTTTAGGTACTCTACACACACCACTTTTCTGACAATTTCCACTGCCTTCTTACAAAGTAATAATAAACACCAAAAGAGATGTACAGATCTTGTTTAAAAAGTAAAAATAAAAACAAGAAATTTCTATCCTAAACATGTGTGCTTGTCCTCCAAACTTCCATTTGGAAACTGGCTTGGATTTTGTATTTGATGGATACAACTTAAACTCAGAGAGGCAGGAGGACACCACTTTATCACATGCCTACCTGTTGGCAAGCCACTTATGGCAGTAATTCGCTTTTATTTCCTTTACTATTCTTTGTACTCATAATTAGCTCTCCTGTGCTGTCTCTGTACCTTTTTGTTAAGATCAAGGAATACTCCACATACCTGGCCTTCTTTCACACAAGGATTGACTTCTAAAATTATCACAATTTTGAAAAGAGCCTGATTAGCAATCTGTTTAGCAATGCTTCTTCCAAAACAGTAGAATCCAAAGGAAAGACTGCCATTACCTTCTTTCTTTTGTTTGTTAAATTACCAAGACAATTTAATATTGGGATGATAAATCAAACAGGACAGATATACACAAAGTAGAAACATTTTAAAGTAGTTTAAGGTGCCTGATTTTTAATATTAAAGCATTACATACACTCATTTTTGCTGTTTGATGTTCTTCATAGCTTTTTGTAAGTATACTTTAAAGTGTGTGGCTATTGAGTATATTTTGTTAAAGTTCTTTAATTTCACTACAGCCTGATATCACAATTTTTTGTTTTTCCACTTCCATTGCAGAAATTCTCACCATCAAGAATAGATGATCTTCATGATAGCACCCTTATATTTTTATTTCTTGTCCTTTCGATTACCTTTTACTTTTGTCCTTTTTTCTTTTATTCTTCTAGGTTCTAATTATTCTTCTGGCATTGGAATTCTCTCTTGCCCTACTTTGAAAGAAAAATTAAATCTTCAGCCTAAGCAGCCACTGCTTTCAGGTAGAAACAAAACTTTAAAGCAGGGGGTCGTACACTCAGGATCATGCTAGGACCAGGTGAGCAAAAGCAGAGGACGAGGCATTAAGAAGAGAGCGGGTGGGAGCAGAGCATATCTGAGGCCCTCTTAGATGTCCTGAAATTTAAATTTAGACCAACTAAACAAAAAAAGCCCAGAATGGGCAAGTTTACCCTTGCAAGACCAGTCTAGAACCTTTGCAGGGTTTCACTCCCAAACTCATTTTATTTGTCTCAGCAAACAAGGATTTCAACTGATTGTTTTTTTGTTGTTGTTTTTGTTTTTGTTTTTTTAATTTTCCTGATGGAAAAGTACTATAACACAGATAGCACAAAAGAGAGAATAATGTAAAATTTTCATGCAGATGACTCCCATGTACTCTGCTCTTTCTGCAAAATGTATCATTTTACTATCGCTTGTTCACAAGAGCCCTGTGTGAAGCACGCTCTATATTTCTCATCAGTGCCTAAGACTATGGCTTATGGGGGCAAAGTGATGACTTTAGCACAAACAGTAGGCAGCGTCTCTTTAATAAACTCATGAGAAGCCATTGGCTTGGGCCAAATTCTAACACTAGACCTTAGTAAGTCACACCTCAACAGAATGGAGTCACTCATGTTGGCTATTACACAATGACACTGAACTCATACACAGGCCAGCTTTCCAAAATACCTGGCTCACTGCAGCCAATCTAAAGGGGTCTGTCCACCTGAGCCGTGGTGACAACGAACCCACACACATGTTATTCTGCACACAGAAAAGCAACCTGGCTGTTTAATGAGGTGGCCAAGTAGACGCAGAGATGCAGATCTTGGTGAAGACCCTGACAGGCAAGAGCATCATCCTTGAGGTCAAGCCCAATGACAGCATTGAGAATGTCAAAGCCAAAATCCAAGACAAGCAGGGCATCCCACCTGACCAGCAGCATCTGGTATTTGCCAGTAAACAACTGGAG
>PVJA010007950.1:0-58995 GCA_004027025.1 Myocastor coypus | reverse complement strand
ATTATTTTTTTTCTTGTTTTAAAACCTTTGTTTGTTTATTCACTCATTTTTATGGCCGGCTCAGCCCGCCCCGAGGGCAGGGCTGGCACAACATGTGGTGCTGGGGATCAAACCGAGGTCCCTGAAGCTGCCCAAGCTTCCCCAAGCAGGTGCTCCAGACCACTGAGCCATCCCGCTGGGCCCCGTCATGTGTAGTTTTCTTAGGTTCTATATAGACAGGCCTTGAATTTTTTTTTTTTCTGTATGTCACTCACAGCCAGAGTACCTCTCATCTAACTGTATCTCTGTTACCATCCACCAGCTTGGCCTGAGCACTCTGAGTATCTGTTCTTGTCTGAGAACCAAGTCAGTCTGCTTATGAGCCATGTCTGAGAACCTTTCGTGTCCGGGGGCCGCTATTCCACTCTACCTATAAGAGGTCAATATTTTCAAATTCAGCATATACATGAGGTTGCTCTGTTTTCCTTTCATACCTGGTATTTGTCCCTTAGCAGAGTGTCCTCCAAGTCCCTCTCTCTTGTTTAAAGTGGAAGAGCTCCACACTGTTTATGTCTGGTTAATATTTCCTTGTGCGTGTACAGCACGCATATTTCAAATCTGTTTGTGTCCTGATGGCTATGTAGCTTGAGTCCATGTCCTGCAGTTGTGAATAGTACTACATGGATACGGTGATGTAGGGTCTCTCCAACATGTTTATCTTCCTTCCTTTGGTCATATACCCAGTAGTAGAATATCAGAACCATAAGATAGTTATATTCTATAATTCTTTTTTTTTTTTTTTTTACTGTGTTTGGTTGTTACAGCGTCTCGCTACATAGCTCAGACTCACGGTGAGCCTCCTGTTTTCAGCCTCCCGTGCACTGCGATTACAGGAGTGCACCACTATGCCCAGACTCCGTGCCCAGCTCAGCCCGCCCTGGGGGCAGGGCTGGCTCAGCTTGTGGTGCTGGGATTGAACTGTGGTCCCTGCATTTGCTGGAGCTTGCCTGAGCAGACATCTTAGTCCACTGAGCTACCTTGCCAGCTCCTGTAGCTTAAACTTTAGGGAATTTCCACATCTTTTTCTATCCTGCAAACTTGTTGTAAGAAACTTTATTTCTCCATCAGGTGTGCTGTTTCTTTTTTGTCTTTTTGGCAATAGCCATGCTGACTGGGGTGAGATAGTGTTTCATTAAAGCTTTTAGAGCATTTTCCCAATAGCTAGCAATGTTGAGTGTTTTTTTCAGGTAGCTGTTGGCTGTATGACATTTCAAAATATTTAGAAGAAATGACTTTTGATTATTTACAATGAAAAAAACTTTCAGGTAATGGATATGCTGATGAACCTGAGCTAAGCATTACATGATGTACTGTACATCTCAATCAAAACATTGCCTAATATACAGTTATACTAACTCAAGGTACATATTATATTATTAAAAAAGAGATAATTAAAAATTTTACAAATATTATTTCTTTAAAATTTCTTTTCATATTTCCCTGAGGTTCTATTTAAATTTAAAGCTGATCTATAAACCATTTATTTTCAAAGATTGACTCCAACATAAGAGCACAATTTTTAGAATCAGACATGATAGAATTTTCTTGTTCAAACACCCTCAAGGGCATTTAATGGTATTACATTTCCCATTTAATTATCACAAAGGAAGTATATGGCAAAAAGTTACTTATTTTAAAGCAAAATAAAGATCCATACAAATAGGATATTTCTAATATAAGAAAATATCTGGGGCACTTAAATTTTATCTTTGAAAAGTTTTAAATTTGGGACTGGATGTGGTGGTGCACTCCTGTACTCCCAGTGCTTGGGAGGCTGGAGGCAGGAGTCACCGAGTCTAACTGACATAGTGAGGCCCTGCAGACCTTATACTAAATAATAAAAAGTTAATTAAATTATGAATAAAAAGTGTGTTAGATAAATTATGTGTTGCTACATGGATATGCGGCAGAATGATGAGGCAGAACAGATGTGTCTGTGTGTGTTTCTCAATCCTTGTAATAACACACTAAACATTGACATTCTTTTTGCTTTTGCTCTGTGGTGGAGAAGATCCTAAAGTTAAAACCAAGGGCCCCACGTATGCTGTCCGTGTTCTTTTCCACAAAGTGAAACCTCCAGCCTCGGCAGTTTCCAGTGGTGCAATATGTTTTATTAACTGTAACCATCGTGCTATGGAACAGAACCCTCGGCCTAGTCCCCTGTGCCCACTGAAACTCTGTTGTCCTTTGCCTACCATCCTCCATGTCCTCTAATGCAAGCTTGACTCTGGTAACTGTCGGTCCACTCTTCACATCAGTTAACTTGAAGTTTTTGATTCCACACCCAGGTAGCCGCAGGCTGTACTCCCATCTGTGCCTGAGTTTTTCCTTAATGTAACATTCTGCAGGTTCATCCATGATACTGAAAATGGCAAGGTTTCCTTCCTTTTCAAGGGCTAGTAGTAATTCACTGCTCTACCTATTCTTTGCTTCATGAGTGTGTCAGCACCTAGGCTATTGTAAGTGATGTCGTAATGAGTACAGGCGGGCAGAGAAGGTCGCCAACCTCTCCACTTCCTTCCCTTCAGAAACCTGCCCCCCCCCCCCCCCCCCCCCCCCCCCCCCCAAAAAAAAAAAAAAAAAAAAAAAAAAAACAGAAACCTGCCAAGTCTTGGGAGTCCCGGGTCCCCAGCCTGTCCGTCTGTTCCCCTTTTCCCCAGTGACTGCGTGTATATCCAGCTTCACCAACATCACCAAGCAGAACCCTCTTGCCTAAGTCTCACAAACGCTTGTTATTCTTCATCTGCTAATAATACCAATTATAATATGCAGGAGTTGATATTTCATGATGGCTAATTTTCCTGATTATTTACTTTTTTGAAAATGTATTCAGGTCTTCGATCATTTTTCTTTTTTTACTTTAGTTAGTATATGTTTGCCTTACATAATGATTATATTCACTAGCACATTTCACGTATTTTTCCGTTCCTTCTGCCACTTTTATTTTTGTAGGATTAGGTTAATTTATCTATCTTGCAAGACCTTCTAAAGTCATGTATCATATATGCAGATTAAAAGTCAAAGATCATATAAAATACACGACAGCTATACGAAGTAAAGGGACACTTTTAGATACGTTGTCCACGCTTCACTGCAGTATATTTTTTCTCTTCTTTTAGTGTGTGTGTGTGTGTGTGCGCATGTGGTATCACCTAAGCAAAACGACATGACATTTTAGTTTGTGTGTTTGGTGACCATTTTTTCTGTAACTTTTGCATTTCCTCTTCTAATTATTATATACTGTTAATCCATCATAAATGTATTGAGCACGGAAAATGGTCCATATGCGCATTGCATGTTTATCTTTTCTGTTCTCTCATTTTAGTACCAGCAATAGAACTAAAGGCCGTGCTGCATCCTGGGCTCCACACTTTGTATCTTGGTCCTTGTCATGCTCCTTCCCCATGCCCCCATGGCACCTACTCTCTCCCAAGGTCCCTTTCTCATTTCCACAGTCTACAGTGTTAGATTTTGGAATCGGATAGTGTGATGCTTCCAGATTTTTGGTCTTGTCCTGAATTGCTTCAGCTATTTGGAGGCTTTTGGGGTTTGCCTACAGATTTTAATAGGATTGTTTCTACTTCTATAAAAATGTATTTGGAACTAGAAATATGATTGTTTTGGATCTCCTCTATCGTTTTAAGTAGTGTGGACACTTTTTGACCTTGTATTTCTCCCCATCCATGAATATGGTATGCAAGTCCATTTACGTGTGCCTTCCTCAGTGTCTTTTATAAAGACTTCATCATTCTTAACCTACCTAGCTTTCAATTTATTGGTGAAGTCTTTCCTGAATATTTTATTATTTTGTAGCAAGTGTAAAGAAATTTTATTATTTGAATTTGAGGCCTAGGGATATAGTGCAGTGGCATAAGGGCCTGCCTGGCAAGTTCAACCCCTGGTAAATCCATCCATCCATCAATCAATCAACCAATCGATCAATATGTTAATTTGATTTTGTAAGCACTTCAGGTAACCACTGGGAAGACACTGGGACATGTTTATCAGTTTATGCATTAGTTCCACTCCTTTTCATACAACTGTACAAAGAACTACAACATAAATTTGCAAAATATTTTTTTGAAAATAAAAGTTTCAACTTTAAGCAAAACGTTAATACTTCATAGGATTATCTCTAAACTAAATACACATTAATATTCAGTGAAGCTACTACAATTTCAGTTTGTTCTTATTTTCTCTGCGTAGGACGTCAGTTTGATATTTTCGTCCACTACAACTGACTCATTTAGGTGAAACAATACTGATAGAGAACTAAGTACAGAAACCACAGTATAATGAGGGAAACTTTCCACTTATTCCATATTTCAACAGTAGAAGTTTCGATCCATGATTCTGGTAAAATTATCAATGCCTTAATTTTGGTTTCATTCATTGCTTTGTTAGTTACTTAATATCATTTTTTGTTTTTTGTTGGTTTGTGTTTGTCTGTCTGTTTGTTTGCATGAGACAGGGTCTTGCTACACAGTTTCAGGCTGGCCTTGAGCTCACTTTTGTAGTCCAGGCTCATCTCAGACTCTCACTAATCCTCCTGCCTCAGCCTCCCAAGTGCTGGGATTACAGGGGTACACCACCATGCTCGGCTCATATCATTTTTAAAATAAGCACAGAAATGAAAAAAGTGAGAAAAGGCCTGCTGCCCCCTGTTGCGACTCCGTCCCTGTCATCCTTCTTACCTCCAACTGTGCCTCTGGTCTACTCCACTTCTGTCTCCTGGCACCTGCTTCAAACCCTCCTTTGCAGAACATTTTTCTTACACAGCCTGGGCCTTCACTATGGGGGACGGGGGATGCGCTCGCGGGGTCTTTGCGCTCGCTCTCCGCTGCACGCCACCGCATGGTGTAGCATGTAGCTGAGCTCTTTAAGGCAGTTGTATGAAAGCAAGCGCACAGGGACATGGCATTTTCATAGAAACCCAGATCTCTAGGCTCTGGTTGGCGTTGGCATGGTGCGACCTGGACAGAATCTTTTTACGCAGCTCTTCCTATGTCTGGAATCACAAGGAGGTCCTTGGTGCATCTTTGAGATTTGTGCTAGAATTTCGGAGTGAATACCTCATTTTTCATGCCAATAACCCAGCTTTGCACACTTTGTGACAACTTAATATTGAACTCAGTGGTTGAGTTGCTGCCACAGGCCGCTGGCAGTGAGTGTGCTGCGACAACAGAGGAGCGAGTGGTAGCGGTAAAAATGGCAGCGCACTTGGTGGCTGTATCAGGCCAGGGGGGAATGGCTGACCTTCCACCTAAAGACCACGAGCACATGCATAGGTCCCTGGGCCTCTCTGGCAAACGGTGTGGTAGGTGCCAGGTATGTAAAGGAAGACACCTGCAAGAGTGTGCAATCACGTCCTCCAAAATGTGCCCTGCATAAGGAAGTGTGTAGTTCTAAAAACAGGTGATTCTCAGGGGCGCGAGTGCCTGCCTGGGCAGAACGAGGTCCTGAGTTCAATCCTCAGCTCCGAAAAAAACAAACAAACAAGTGGTTCTGCATCCAGAAGGAGTTTTTGCAGGGACAACAAAATCACCCTGCTGTGAGGAGTTCAGGGTCCTTCAAGGCACCGGAAGCAAAGGGCCAGGCCGAGCAAAGGCCACGCGGGATGGCTCCAGCGTTGCAAATCATCTTTCCAGTATGACTGCAAGAAATACAGTCTTGATTTCCACTTGAAACTTGTTCGATACACTTTCTTTCTTATGGTTATTTTCTTATCGCAAGCCAACTGATGAATTCAAAGGTGAGAAACATTAAATTGGAAAGTATTCACCCAGAAATATGTAATTAAACAGTTTAATTTCAATCAACAGTTCTCTTGGGTAGGGACTTTACAGGACAAGATATCAACCACTTTCTGAAAGAATTCTAGTGTGCACTCTACTACAGAATAAGGTACCTAGGTCCTTGCTGGTCCTCCGAACCATTTGATTTTTAATAGTTTTAGTGTCTCGTCCTATATAAAAATTCCTTCTGGACACCAAAAAAAAAAAAAAAAAAAAAAAAGAAAGGTCAGGCAGATTATACCGTATGGTGGATGGTGGATGGGCACTGGGCACTGGCACCCCTGGTGACAAAGCTGCCACTCAGCCAGCCATGCTGAAGCAGCATAATGATGTCTACACCCACATCAGATACCTTCCTAGGATACGGCTTGCCCGCCAAAAACTTCACCGCCCAAGAGTCATAGGTCTTAAAACGTTAAAAATTGAAAAAAATTCCAACTAGTGGATGGGGACTCACGTATAACTCTTTAAAGAATTTGAAAATAATGATGTGGATTGAAGAAGTTCAAATCTGGATTTAGTTTTGCTTTGGAATGTCTGTGTGCGATTTTATTTTATTTTATACATTTGCTCACGCTGCAGCATGGACCCACAGTGGCCCTCCTGTTTTCAGCCTCCCCAGCACTGGGACTGCAGGCGTGAGCCAGCACACTGGGTCTCAGGGGCCGGCTCAGCACACCCAAGGGCAGGGCAGGCGTGGCATGCAGCACTGGGGATCCAAGCCTTGTCCCTGCGCTTACCTGAGCAGGTGCTTAGTCGGCTGAGGTATCTCACCAGCCCTGGTATGGTCTTTGTGTACATAAATTTTCCTTTTATGTAAAAGATTTCTTTAGTAATATCTGAATATTAGCAAGTATTACAGAATTATGATTTCATAATTTCTGGGTTTGGGCAAACAAATTTTTAAATAGGGTAACGAATTACTCCTATGTTTATATTCTTTTGCCTAAAATAAATTGAAATGTCTGATGATGCAGAAATTTTATGTAAGTGTCATTTTATTCTACAGTAATTTTAAAAAATAATGCAAGAAATGAAGAATACTAGGTGGGAAAAATAGAAAACATTTCATATGACTTGATGAAGGAAAATCAGTTTTGCTTCTATTAATTTCAGCATCAGGGCAGCCAAGTAGCTCAACAGATGAAAGCACCTGCAAACAGGCGAAGGGCCAGGGGTTCGATCCTGGGCCGGCCGTGTTAAGCCCTGCCCCCCAGGGCATGCTGAGATAGCAATTGAGGCCGGTCATGGAGGTACTCGCTTGCAGTCCCAGCTCTTGGGAGGTTGTAAACAGGCAGATCAGTAAGAGTCCGATCTAGTAGTAAGACCCTAAACATGCTGTAGACCCTTCCCTAAAATAGAAAACAAAACAGAAAAGCAGATTCAGCATCATCGCAGATTGTGAGTCAATCTCCTGATTCAGCAATGCAAGGTCTGCCAGGCACCATGACCTGCAGAGCCCTGTGGTCACCCAGAGAGGAGTAACTTCTTCCTTTAGTGCACAAGGTACAACCTGGGTGTCTGGACCAGCTAAGCAGGTGCTTTACCTGCTTTGTAATTAGATAGCTTTGGAGTGACTAAGTGGGAACTGGTGCACTCTGCATTTGGTGGAAATACAATTCTCCAGTGCGTCTACTGTTTCACCCTCTCTCTTGCACTGTGGGGCAGGGCCAGGTGGGCACTGCCAAGGAGGACTCTGCTCCCAGGTCACCAGTGCACAGGACAATGTCAGACAAGAACTCGCTCAGCTCTCCATAATGAATTGGAGCTAGGGATTTCTGAGTCTGCTCCGGCCCGTTCAGCAGGTTCAGAGGCTTCCTGTGGTTTGGAGTCCCTGGCTCATGCCTGTACTTCTCTTCCCAGGTCGAGGAAGGCCTGCTCATTTACTTGTACTCCCTAGCTGCTAAATCTTTTTCGTTCCCTGGTGCCAGGCGGGTCCCAGACTTTGCCTCAGGGTTCTTGGCCACTGTGCCTTACCATTGCTGGCTGGGCTGGGTGAATCCTGTAGCAAAACCCTGCATTGTTCTTAGTTATGCTTCCACTTGCAAAAGACTAGACTACGACTCCAGAGGAATCTTCTCTGGTTTTCTTGGTCCAGCTTTCTTAAAAATGAGTGTCCTCACCCTTCGGTTAGACCAGTCCACATTGTCACTTTCTGTCTGTGTGTAGCCTCCTAAGCACTTTTTTTTCCCAACCAACTCATCCTGGGTCGGCAACACCTCTGAGCCCTGAAAGCTAAGTTGTCTGCTTAATATAGCTAAGATGGCCTTAGTACATAGAAGCAATAAAATCAATGGCCACTGATGAACTGAAGAACATTTCGTCCTCTAACTTGATGTAAGAAACTCTACTATGTTGGCAGCACATTCTGAAATACTTCTGAGTTTACCGGACATAGCAAATAAAAACTTAACAGTGCTGGGCTGGGGAAATAGCTCGGTAGACTAAGCACCTGCCAGGCAAGCAAGAAGACCAGCGTTCGATCCCTTGTACCACATGCCCTGCTGGCCACTAATACTGGGTATGGTGTCACATCCCTGTAATCCCAGTGCTGGGGATGCTGAGACAGGAGCATCACCATGAGTCCAAGCTGCTCAGTGAGACCCTGTAACAAATAAATGTTTTTTTTTTTTAACCATGCAAATTCAAATTTAACTCTATTATGTGTGGCAACCCTACTTTTTCTAACTTTTTTTCCAAAATAGTATGCATTGTTTAATGTTTGTTAGAAAAGGATATTATTTTGTGTTGTTATTGACAATAACAATTTTTCTGTTTTAAAAATTACTTCTTTATAACTAGCTAGCATCCTAAATCAAGTACTTACACACTTCAGAGACATTGTTAAAGAAACAAAAATCCTTTCAGAAGCTTATGTTTAATTATCTTCATGAAAAATAATAGGACTTTGTGACTTCCTTCTGCTAAAAATATTATGCCTGTTCATGGTATTAATGACTCCTAATTTATTTTGTGCTCTGTGCGTTGTATTTTTAGAATTTATTTGAGACTTTACTATATAAGCCTCTTTTTTATACACCTGATTATCCTTTATAGAAATAGCAAGAGCCTTATCTTTAACCAGGTACGTGTTATACAACTTCAAACTACTTGAAATAGCTGGGCATGCAGCCCAAATATTCTGAACCTCAATGCATACATCTGCAGAAAAGGAGGATTTTTTTCATGATGAAATGAGGTAGAGTCTGCAAAAGACTTAATCACTCCTGATACGGGACGCATACTTCACAAGAAGGAAGGCTCCGACTCTGTTCTCCACTCAAAGCCCTCTGTCTTCCTGTGTATTCTTGAAACTCAATGCAGCATGTGCAGCAGTGTGCGGTGATGACATTGGGCCCATTTTTCTGTCTCCTGCTACATTGGAAGAGGAGGGTGTGTTGCACATTTATGTGGGTGTGCGTGCCGCTGTGGCAGTGGGAACCTGGTAGGGCCTCCATCCAGAGGGTCCCCCAACTCTCGTGCACTCGGCTGACTCACTGTCCTCGGCACCATGCTTCTGCACGTAGGTGAGCTGGCGGCTTAAGTGTGATGGGTGGAGCTGGGTTCTCGTTAGAGTTGGCTCGGGGTGGACGCCCCAGGTCCTGTCTCTTTCTGTGGCTCTCCCGCTCTGTTTGTTTCATGAACGTGGAAGCAGGACAGCTTTGCTCTCGCTCCCTCCCACGTGATGCTTCTGCCCTGGAGCCATCTGCGCATGACCTGGTAACCTGAGTCTAAGCAAACCTGCACTCCCATAAGTTGTGGGTGGGGCGTATTTCGTCCCAGCCATGAAAGAAGTGTCTAAGACAGGACTGAGAAAGAAAAGTTGCGAGTCCCACTTACAAATACATCTGTAAAGTATTCTACATTTCTCTCAGATTCCTGGTGAGACCAAAATACAGCTTTCCAACAATAATCATAGGACACAAAGCACTTAGTTATGAGACATTTTCCTCTTTAAACAGTTTGCAGTGAACTAAATTTTTTTTTTTTTTTCCTGTGTTTAGGACAGAGTCTACAGGCTCTGCAATGTCTCCTTATGCAGTCAAACTGGTAGTGACCTGCTGTTTTCAGCCTTCCAAGTGCTGGGATTACGGGTGCACGCCACCACACCCAGTCTCAGTCACCAGCTCAGCTCAGCCCGGGGGCAGACCCAGCAAGGCATGCCAGGGAGCAAACCCTGGCCGCTGCGCTCTGCCTACGCAGGAGTGTTAGTCTGCTGAGCTATCAGGCTGGCCCTCAAATAAATATTGATATGAACTTCTAGGAGCAGTAATGCACCAGACCCATTAGCCCAAATATGCACCCCTATGTAGCAAAGTCACCGGGACACTAAGCACCAGGACCCCACCTCAAGGAACCAGTACCAGTCAAACTTGAAGAACTACTGCCCAGCAAATGAATCGCATCATTTCAAAATGGGAATGACACTTCACACTGCTGCTTTTGAAACGCTTTCAAATATAGTATCCTCTCAGATACATGTTTCACCCATATCGGTGTTAAATACCAATAGCTGCATTTCAAAGACAATAAAATGAAACTTCAGCATGGTTGAATTGCCTGTGTTTGTCAACTAAGCAGAGGCAAAGAATGTCTTTTGAAATCTGTCAAGTCGTTCAGTCACACTTTGTCCCCTGGATGCAAATGAAAGCTGCTGTGTAGGCAGCTATGCCAAAAAGAGCAGCAGCATAGACTTTTTTTTCTTGGAGTACTACTCAGCTATGAAGAAAGATAAACTGGAGACTTTTACCCCTAAATGGGTGTAGCTAGAGGCCAGGCTCCTAAGTAAAATGCACACTGGGTTGTGTCCCCAGGGTAAGACACCTAGAGAGGCAGTAGGATCCAACAGGATCTTTCCCGAAACAGGGAAAGAAAGTACTCCAACAATGAGAACTGGGAGGGACTGGGAAAGGGGAGGAAAGAGTGAATATATATTAGCTAAAATAACTGTACTACTCGTTTCTTTAAGTTCACCGAAAGGAGCAATTAGCACTCCCATGGTTTGGGCGATATTACCTGCCTGCACCTGGCAGCCTGGGCCATTACTTTGAAGCTAACAATATGTAATGTAATAAGCACTGGTACTTTCCCATCAGTGCATTTTGAAATTCTGTATTGACTGGATCTTCTTTAAAATAAGAAAAGGATGGGGCCCGGCGGGATGGCTCAGTGGTCTAAAGGCCTGCTTGGGGAAGCTTGGGCGGCTTCAGGGACCGCGGTTCGATCCCCGGTACCACATGCTGCGCCAGCCCTGCCCTCGGGGTGGGTTGAGCCGGCCATGAAAATGAGTGAATAAACAAAACAGGGGTTCTGAAACAAGAAAAATAAATAAATTAATTAATTAAAAAAAATAAGAAAAGGAAAGGTGATCCAACCTGAGAATGCACAGAACAGAGCATAAGCTATCACTGAGTCATGGTCTTACAGGTGCCAGACCCAAGCCCAGCTACAACTGCTGGAGTACAGGGGTCACTGCGCTGAGCTGCAGCCCAGCAGGTGGCACTTCCTCTGGTGTGGGACACAATATTCCAGAGGACTCCACGTCTTCCCATCCCATCAGCCCGTCTCAGAGCGAGCCACTTCCTCTCCTCACAAATCCGTCACCTTCTTCTGCCCCTGCACGTACTACTTTTTCACTGCTTCTAGCAACTTTTAAAATTCTTCCACTATTTAAAGGTTCTACTCTGTCCTGGTCACTGAGCTTTTTATCATTTTCCTTTAAATTTAAAGCCAACAATTAACAAAACTTAAAGCTTCCCTTCGTTTTGTTTTCCATGGAATTTACCAGGCATCTCTTTGGTGAGAGCGACCAGCTACTCTCTTCCCAGACACTCTCTCCTGATCTATGTTTCCCTCAACAGCCTAAAGCAGCTGCTGTCAGCTAAGTCAGCCCCAACACCAACTCAGGAAGAACCTGTCTCAGTCCTGAGCTTCTTTGGTGTGTGTAAACACCACCATATTTTTGATATCTGAAAACATCATCTATCGTATTCCTTCACTGGTCTTGTTTTTACTTTTAAATAGATAGCGCATTTATTGAGATCTCCTTTGCACAATCACAAAATTGGTCTTCTGAAATTGTACAGTGCTTTCAAGTCCACTATTTCACAAAGTCCCTCATCACCCTAAAATAATCCCCTGCCTCCTGAGCAGTCTCCCGTCCTGTGCTCTGCTCACACCTAGGAGTCACGGTTCTGCTTCGGCCGCTTTGCATGTCATGCACAGTGAATTGCACAGGATGTCATTGTCCGCGATCCCCTTATGTCACCTGGCTCTCCAAGGCCCATCCTTCTGTCATGTGGCACACACAGATGCTACATTCACTCATGGCCAGATAAGCGTCTATCATGGGGACATACCACATTTTATTAGTTCATTTATGAACTGATAAGCATTTGAGTCATTTATACTCTTGGTCTACTGTAAATACCTTTTCTTTTCTTTTCTTGGCCAGTTCAGCCCACCCTGGCATCGTGTGAGGTACCAGGGATCAAACTGTGGATGCAATGTCTGCCCAAGGAAGTGGTTTAGACCACATAGCTATCTCACTGGCCCTTAAGTAACTTTAATATCACAATTCATTTATAATTGAATGAGAGAACAGGTTTTATACTTAGTAACTGACCCTACAGTAATTCTAAGTTTAATGTTTTCAGGAAATCTCTTATTGAACCTAACTTGGTAGCTCATACACAAAAGGAAAAATTGTACCCAGTGTACTTAGGGCACAATGTATGCCTGTGTTTTGGTTAAATCAGGCAAAAGATTTCTCTCTCCTCTAATACTTACCCTTTCTTTAAAATGCAAAGCTCCCTACTCCTTCGTTCCAGTTTTCCACAGAGATACAGTACAGGCATCGTCGCTATAGCTGCCCCACCTGGGAAATACCCGAAAGGTCGGCCTGTGTGTGGGGCCCCTACTGAGCCACTTCCTCTCTGCCCCACGCGCCACGGCCTCTGGTAACCACCACTCTGCTTAAGTTTCATGCCACCATCTCTTTTAAATTTCACATGCAAGTGATCTCACGCAGTGTTTGTCCTTCTGAGGTTAGCGTATGCCAACTGGTACGAGGATCTTTAGTCCCTCCCGTGTTACAAGTTACAGTAGGTCGTCACCGATGTGACGTCATGGTGCTCCGCCATGTGCATGTCCGGTTTTCCCCATCTACCCGTCGGTTGGTGGACCCTCTGGGCTCTTCACATTTTCTAGATCTCTAGAAGACACGGGGATGGAGACGTCATTTTTACACTGTGGCTCCATCTGGTTCAGTCACATCTCTTGCTGCTCAGACTTGATACTGCCAGCCAGGACAGCCGCTCTGGTGTTCATTATTCAAGAAGTTCCAAACTGTTTCACTGATGACGTAGCGACTCTCATTCTCACCTGCTGTATTCACAGGCTCTCTGAGTTTCACACCCTCACCAAATGTGTTTTGTCTTTTGTTTTTGTATGATGATAGACTTCATTATTTTTTTTTTTAATGTATTGACTGCAGGGTCTACAGGGTCTCACTACGTAGACTGGACTCACATTGGTGCTCCTGTTCTCAGCCTCCTAAGAGCTGGGATTACAGGTGTGCACTGCCACACCCAGCCTCAATCGCAGTTTGTGGGGGGGCAGTTTCTGGGTGTGTAAGCAGGTACTTTAATCCACTAAGCTATCTAGCTAGCCAGCACGACAATAGACATTTTTTGGTTTTTTTTCGGGACTGGGGTTTGAACACAAAACCTTGAACTTGCCAGGCAAGCAAGCACTTGTGCCATGGAGCTATCTCCCCAGCCCCATAAGTTTTGTTGTTGTTGCTATGTATGTTTGCTCGTTTTTTTATGACTGGCTCAGCCTGCCCTCAGGGTGGGGCTGGTGCAGCATGTGGTGCCACGGATTGAACCGCAGTCCCTGCGTTTGCCTAAGCTTGCCTAATCAGGCGCTTTAGACCCCTGAGCCATGTTGTTTTGTCGGCCCCTGACATTTTTAAAAATATATATGAGGTGATATTTCCTTGTGGTCTCGATTCACATTTTTGTCATCATTTGAGGATAGTCTTTTTTTTTTTTTTTTTTTTTTTTTTTTTTTTTTTTTTTTTTTTTTTTTTTTTTTTTTTTTTTTTTTTTTTTTTTTTTTTTTTTTTTTTTTTTTTTTTTTTTTTTTTTTTTTTTAATACCTGTTGGCGATTTGTGTGTTTTCTTTTTTAAAAAATGTTGATTTCGATCAGTCGCTGAGCATTGTCTTGCTTTGTTCTGGCTCTCGCCACACTGGTGATCCAGCACAGGCCCTGCCTGCACCAGGCAAGCGCAGCACTGAGCTACATACCACTTGCTTTTCTTAAAAAAAGCACGTTGAGACACTATCTCACCCTGTCACCCAGGCTGTTCTCCATCTTTCAGTGCTCCAGACACAGACCTCCAAATAGCTGGAATTACAGGTGAGGTGAGGTCCAGTAGGCCTGGATTCCTTCTCAGCGTTTTTTTTTTTTTTTTGCTAAGAAGTTATTCGAGCGCCTTCACCTAGCCATTAACCCCTTGTCGCATGGATCCTTTATAGTGTTCTTCCATTCAGTCAGTTGTTTTGTTGTTGGGTTAGTTGTATCATTGGCTGACCAGAAGCTTTTTATTTAGTTACAATAATCTTATTTTCTTATTTTTGTAGTTTGTTTCGTGTGCAGTCACCACGCAAGTCCAACTCATAGTGAGCCTCCTGTTGTCAGTGTCTGGGCTTACAGGTGTGCACCACCACACCCCGACCCGGTTGCCAGCTCAGCGTGCCCGGGGGCAGGGCCTGCACAGCGTAGGGTGCCAGGCCCTTGCGTTTGCTTAAGCAGTTGTTTAGTCACTGAGTTATTTCACCAACCCTATTATGTTCATAGTTTTGTTTCCTGTGTTTTGAAAGACTTAGCAATATAATGCCTGCTGAAGTTTGTTGTTGTTGTTGTTTCTAGTCATTTCATGTTTCCAAATACTCTTAAGTATTTAAACTATCTCAGGTTGGTTTGCATAGCTGGTAATGCATGCGGTCTTGTTCCCTACCTCCTCATGTGGCTCTCCCAGTGTCACGGCACCTTTTGCTGAAGACCGCCCTTCCTGCCCTGAATGTTCTGAGCTCCCGCCTCCAAAAGCGTTGGCTGCAAGAGTGTGGGTTTCTCTCTGAGCACTCTTCCGCTTCACGTGTCTGCGCATCCATCCGACTGTGCTGATGAGCTGTCCTCAGCATGGGCTGTCTGTCACTGTCTCACCTCTCGTCTCCGTGGACTCCAAGTCGGAGACACTTTCTTCCACATCCATTTTCCTCTTGCTCATTTTAATCTGACGTAAACCTCGTGTTTCTCCCTTCCAGATAATGTGGCTCATGATCTTTGGATATTCAACTTGATGTCCTTTATTCAACAGTTAGCTCTGAAGTCAGAGATAATGATCTATATATCCAGCCACAAGTATGACATGTTTGGTTTTGTGCTTGCATTGAAGGATATAATTAAAGACTTTTCATGGGAAGTGATAATTATTGGTGTACTTTTCGTGGATATTTCTCCAAATTTTATGCCTCTGGCTATCTTCTAAGTTCAAGAGCATATTTAAGACAAAGAATTCAGTAAGGCCAGCCAGTTAGCTCAGTGGATGAAAGCACCTGCTTAAAGAGACACTGAGACCAGGGTTCAGTCCCTGGTGTGCTGTGTTGGCCTTGTCCCTGAGGCACACTGTGGGCCTGAGACTGGGCATGGTGGCATGCCTGTAACCTCCGTGCTCAAGAGGCTGAAAACAGGAGAATCACCGTGAGTCCAGTCTATGTAGTGAGACCCTTTAGACCCTGTGCGAAAGAAAGAAAGAAAGAAAGTCAAACACTTTACATTCAGATATTTTTCTATAATTTAGTATCATGTATTTTCAGTTACTATTTAAATTAACTAGCTGAAATTATGCCATTGTAGCCATAATAAATCTTTGAACCATATCCAAAAAGAAGACAATATGGCTCTCATAATGAAGAAACAGAATTGAGAAGGCCTGCATGCAACAAAAAGTGAATTCAAAGCATGTTTTGGGAAAATAAAATATTTCATAGCAAGATTTCAAATAATTTAGAAGTGAGACAGAATTCCTTAATATGTGAGAGAGAATTGACCAGTGTCTAGACAATATTAGTGGCCTCTGTGTTCTATTCAGAATTCATTATCAATAGCAATGAATGAATGAAGAAAAGTGAAACATAGACAACAGACTATATGGATTTTGTAAATGATAAACTAGAATGCTAGCATTTAGCAAGAGAGTGTGCTCATGCCACTGAACTGATTCTAGAGCTGACAAAAACACAGCCTACCCTGGCCGGCCATTGTTTCCCGTTAACTGGCATATTTCCTGGAGGGTTTTCTGGAGATCTTCTAGGAGGTTTTTGTGGTCCTGAAGTTACTGACTGCTGAGCTTGGACCCGCATCTTGAGCATTATACCTCTTCTGAGGCAAATAGATCCATGCTCACAGAGGCAATGTGTGACCATACTTCCTTTGGATATACATCTTCAAGACTAAGTCAATAATTATGGCAAGTAAGAGGTAAATAGGCAGCTTCACAAGTAATTGCTCATAAAAATATAACAAAATAAATAACCTTAGCTTTAGAATTTGACCTCCAATGTAATGCAAAATATAAATACAGCATAGATAAGTATTTGTGCTCTAACTTTATGTAAAATATACTCTAAAAACAATTATTTTTTAAAATGTTTTCTAATTAACTTTTTTTTTCCAACAAACTTAGTCTAATTACATATCAACCATAAGGAAATGAAGGGTCAATAGCTACAGATACATAATTTCCCTCTGATAGATTGCTGTTTGAAAATAGGTCACGACAATTAGACGATTAATTTTCTTCTATTAAATAACATTATGAGACTTCAGATTACATTTATCAGTAATTCTCTTTAGCGGAAGCATAATAGAAAGAAAAGCCAAGCAGAACGAGAATTCCCATCCTTTGTGAAAGGATCGAACATTCTTTTTGTCAACCATGCTTGGGAACATGCTCAGTGAATGGTGTTCTGTTTGGAAAGTTATTTTATGTTGAGAATTCCCAATAACAAGTCATAGCATGTTACAGGGTCCAATCCATGAATATGAACAGCAAGAATTTGGGTGTCCTGCTGGCATTTTTCTTCCCCTGCCCCAGTTCTCTGCCCCGTTGTCCCCTCGTGAGCATGGCCAGGGAGCGCCTGGACAAACACTCTTGTTTTGCCTGCTCCGCACCAGTGTTTCTTGTATCACATTTCTTCTGACCCCGCTATCTGGAACCAATTACAGGAGATCCATTTGGGCCGCATCTGTTTTCATAAGAAGGCTCGGCAGCACTGTTTTGCTCAGAGATGAATATCTGCATCAAATGTGCCTCTGAGTGCTTTGTTATTTATGTCTCAGAGAGGTTCTGCAGCCTCAGCCCTCGGCAGCGCGTCATGCTGTGCTCTTTATACGTTGGAGATATTCATGGGCGTAGATGTCGTTTTTCACTTTAACGTCTCGGATGCAACAGGCTGATAGGTTAAGCATTCCGATTTTTATGGGGAGAAATATGAGTGATGTCTGTTTTTCCCACAAATATACATATATTTACTCTTTAAAATGTTATAAACCTTAGTGTAGTCAACATTTTTGGTTTTACTGGATACTTCTAAACAATGCTCAAATAATATTATTTATGGAAAAGCTTTTCAGTGTTTCCCAGCATAAAGAAATCAATAAAAAGCCTATCTGACAGGTTGTAAAGATTCATATTCACAGTGGCCTCAGGATTACTGTTTTGTGAGCTTTCTCACTAGCATAACATTAATACTATTAGAAAGTGATATACTTGAATTTTATTCTTTCAGAAAAATTTACTTTTATTAAATTTTTAATTCAAAAATTAAAGTTAAAATTTTACAGTTAAAATTACACTGTAATTTTTTTTTATGAATGATGTTTTGAAACACTCTTTAAGAGCAAAATGCATTTTCTGCTGGGAAGTGTGCGCTCCCACGGCTCTGCTCCCCCCTTACTATGAGTTCAGTCTGAGCTGCTGTGTTATTCCTCTTAGTGGTGCCTGTGTGCACTAGGTAGTGGCCCCAGGCCCTGTTGAGGGTCGGCCCGTGTACGTAACACATTAGGGTGTTCTCCTTCCTCCACCCAATGTTTATTTTCTCAGCATCAGATTCATTTATAAGTTTTCAGCTTACAAGACCCGAGGAAGTGAATTATCCTATATAAAGACTGAAAAACCGCACTATCAGGCCGAGGAACGTCTAAGACAGGGAGGAACGTTATGAGAGCATCCCGTCCTAGCTTGATTTAGTTTTAACTGCATTAAGTGAGGTACTCCATAATTCAAAGCAAATGATTTTTGGAAACAATGTTTGGTATAATTGTCTTTCTTTTTGTTGATTTAAAGGGAGCTCAGTCTTTATTGAAGATATATTTTTTTGAAAACAGTTTTTGCCTTTTGTTCTAAGTGAACTTAGTAAAAAGGATGAAGTTATACATATGTAATAATGCACAGAACTCAAACAGACCTTTCAGTGTCTTTTCTGTCCAGACATAGAAGCAGCAGGTTATTGTCAAATCAGTGCTTTATGTAATTTGAAACCTACTAGTTTCTATTGACAAAAATATTCTATCTGAAATGTTTCACTTTTGAGTAGATGCCATAAATTCTTTAGATAAACTAAACATCTCTGAATGGTTGTTTGTTGAAATTCAGTGCAAATGTGCTAACCAGTACAATGGAAATTAAAACACGATCTCATGTATAGCTAGAATGTAATCTCTCAGAGAACTCTTCATATAAGTTGTAAATAAAACTGTTATTTTGTGAATTTTTTTACCTTCCTATCTTTTTTGTATACTATATTAATCTCAGCTGCTACCACGTAGTTGTTTTCATAAAGTATGTACACAGTGATAATTTTTTCAATTATTTAAAATTAACTGTAGCATTTTGAGTGTCTACCTTCTGGCCTACTATTATCTCTCCCTCGTTGTATTCTCCTGTTTTAGGTCACTCATATAGGAGAGGCTATGTAGATTGAACTTTCTGTGCTTATTTAATGTTCAGCATGATGAAGGTGATCAAGATACGTTATATGCATGTACCATTCCCTAAACAAATATCACTAGGCTGCAAATGTAACACAGGAGGGAAGGAGGGAGGAAAGGAAGGAGGGAAGGAAGGAAGGAAGGAAGGAAGGGAGGGAGGGAAGAGGGAGGGAGAGAGGGAGGGAAGGAGAGATGGAGGGAGGGAAGGAGATAGGGAGGGGCAGTGTATTTGTATACATGTGACACCAATAAAACCAACATAGTGTTCCATCAAAAATAAATACAGCTATTTGCATGTCAAAATCTTAAGAACTTTAAGTGTATAAGAATGTATCAGCCAGATGTGTTGAGGTGTTCCATTGGTATTACTGCTTTTTGGTAGTGCCAGAGGTGTATGTTTCTGACTAGCATTATATTTATAAATATATATATATATGTATATCATATGAATAACATTAAAAGCATCCTAGAAACAATTAAATTTGACCTCCTCATTTAAACAATGTTAATTTAAAAACTACATACATACAAAGGAATATATACATACATGTGTATATCCACATGTCCACCAGATTACTTGACATGAGAATATAATACCAAGCTGAAATCAACACCATCCTAGCTGTGGGAGAAAGATACTTCAGCTTTATTTTAAATTCATTTTTTGCTTCTGCTTTCCCACTTTAATCAAGTTACTTTACTATTAGTTACGTATCTACAAAACTTAAAGCTTTTAAGGCATTACAGCTGCAGGATTTTATAATTCCATTAGTAATAATTTATCAGAAGAGCAAGGCATTATGGGAGTTTGAAGGCCTCCTATGTCTTGGGGGAGAGGGTGTGAGGGAGAGAGATAGACCCATGTCTGTAAGTAGGATGGTTTGGACAACTGTCCTGTGCATTTCTGCTGCTCTGTAGAAAGGCAATTAATGCTGTACGCTGGTTCATCTTCTTCTTGCAGTTGTTTGTATTTTTTCTCTTCTTAATTTCATATACAATTCTTATTTTTTCTTTCTTCTTCAATTTTGCCTACAAATACATAGTAATATGAAGAACTGGTTGAAGGACAACACAATGTATTACAGATAGATGATAGATAGATAGATAGATAGATAGATAGATAGATAGATAGATAGATTTTGTGATAGTTGTTAAGTTCACCTACAAATTCAATTCATAGAAGGACTGTCATTTTCCTTTGAAGTCCATAAAGTGGATGTGCTCTCTTTGTCAGTAAAGAACAATGACTTGCGGTGTCACGTGCTGTGCTTTGCTGGATATTCACGCATTGTGACGTAAGGATTCCTCACACAGAGTAGAGAAGGCCTGCGCCCTGGAACGCTCTCGAGCCTGGAAGCCCAGAGACCTTGGGCAAAGCACTGATCAATTGCTTTGTGACCTTGGAGGAAGCAACTGATTGGCTCCTCCTCCTTCTTCCCTTCTGTTTAAATGAGGCGATCAAGTCGGATGATTTCTAGGGCTATTTTCAATGTCAGTCAGCCATGAGTCTAAGACTTCAAGTGAGTCCTGTAGAAACCTTTCCCATAATACACGACTGGTTTTTTTTTTTTTTTTTTTTTTTTTTTTGTCTTTTTGAGACAGGGTCTCGCTATGCAGTTGAGGCTGGTCCTGCGCTCACTTTTGTAGCCCAGGCTGGTCTCGAACTCGCACCAATCCTCCTGCCTCAGCCTCCCAAGTGCTGGGATTACAGGCGTGAGCCACCACGCCCGGCTTCACGACTGGTTTTTGATGAGACTAAAACTGTATACTAAAACTCTAGATGCTTTTTCTCTTCAAACTGAACACGGGGATAAGTTGATAAATCGCTCATGCTGGCCGGCAGGTGCCGCGTTCAGCAGTAGTTTAACTTGTGATTCCTTGAGAGGTTTTAAGAAACAAAAGGGAGATGGCGGCGGGCGAGTGCATCTCCAATGGCAGAAGTGTGCCCTACGAACTGGGCCAGATCCTGCCAGCGAAGACAAATCAGGGTTGTCAGGGAACGGCGCGAGTGCATGTGGTCTGTTTGCTTTGGTTTCCATGTCTGCCTGCCTTCTCAGAAAACTTGCTTGGAGCCAGACTGTAGCAGCCCTCTCTCTGCCTTTTCATAATTGATCAGGGGATGAGTGCCTTCCCTGAGGGTTAAGTCGTGGCAACTTTTTTGTTTGCTCAGCATCTCAATGCAGTAGTTCAAACATTGTTCACACCAGCTGGCAGTGTAATGCCATATGCACATCTTGTCAGAGCAACTGTTGTCATGGAGACTAGAAACTCTCTCAAAAATCAGATCATTGATCCCAATCAAAATTGTGCTTGTTAATCAGCTGAGAATCTTAATTATTATAGAAGCATAGTGACCAAACGAGATTTTTATCATTGTGGAAAAATCTGGTCCTCTAAAGCAGGGAGTAACTAATTGAGGTGTGCGAGTTTCATGTGTTGAAAGACTTTGTCATTCCTGTTCATGGAACTCAGCTGTTGAAGAAAACATAATTTTAAATAGAGGCTCTACAGTTTCTCTGAAATATTAGCTTATAGTGCCACATCCAAAACAATTGGTGATATATTTTGTGTGGCGGCAATAGTTTTTATAAGATAAGTTCATATAGCATATTTACCAAAGTGTACCTCTTCCTAAGTGAAAAACTTGCATTAATTTCTTAGGTTAAGTTTTATTTTCCTAAGTGGGAAAGAAACCATAAAAATAAATGAAAACATCTTCTATTTTGATTGGTATTCTGGCACACAGAGAAACAAACCTGATTGGCTGGGTGGTAATTTCTTTGTTCTCTCATTTTGCTAAGAATGCAAATGAAAACCACTCAATGCTATTTGGCACTAAAGCTGCACTTTATTTTGTCAAAGGAGAGGTTTCCCCTTGAATTGTAAGTACAAAAAATGTTTTTAATCTTTAGTGAGAATCCCTATTAATTCACTTTCATGATAATCTGACGTTGATTTGTCAAATTTAATTACAGCTTCCGGTAACACTTGAAGTCTACTGCTTTTGCTTCAGAATTGTAATATGAAAATGCAAATTGAACAATAATTTGAAAGGGAGTGGGCATTTTAGTTGCACTGTTAAAAGACAAGTTCCATGTGGAGAGGAGTTTATTGCTGCAGCTCAGGTGCTTTTCTTCTTTCCACACTTTGCACAAATTAGCTGCGTTTCCTGCAGCACTGCATCTCCAAGACGTTGAGTAAAGTTTGGTGTACGTTCTGTTGTACATTTTCCTGCACGTTAAAGGAGAGAGGAAGAATGGATTTTAAGAGAGGTGGGGGTTCTTGGAAATGTTGGCTGGAGTACCTGATCCTTTCAGTTTCTACCATGTATTTAGTCATTATCCCTTTGTATTTCTAGGCTCTTCAGGCAGCAAGACAACTTCTCTTACAGCAGCAAACAAGTGGACTGAAGTCTCCCAAAAATAGTGATAAGCAGAGACCCCTGCAGGTGAGTAGAGGCCTTCTAAGCTCGGGATTTTATTTTAAAAGGCCCATCATAGCATCAGATGCGGACACAGCTATCTGCATCCAGAACGATGGCTCTGACTCATATAAGTAATTTCAATTCCACAGAAGATACATCCTATCTGCTTATAAAAAAAAAAAATTCAATCGCTCAGGTTTTAGAAGTTTTTAAATCCACTTTTTGCAAAAAGTCTGTAGAAATGAAAGGCATGGTATATACATTCTTATGCATGAGCTAAATTATTTCCTACAAAGTTCCCTGGTGGGACTTGAGTGAGATTTGACTCATGCTTAGGTGAAACTAAATGTTCTTCCCTAGAAGCCAAGCCGGGGTCCAGTGTTGTGGAGGAAGGAAACAAAGACCGTGTAGGCAACCCTCTGCATTTGTATCCAAGTGATAAACGCAGAAAACTTCGGCATTTGCCAAAAAAAAAAAACTGTTTGAACTTGCCAAAGTCTTACTGCTCTTGATACAGATATAAAAACACATTCTGGAATCGTTGTCCTTGCGCTCTGTATTTGTCCTGTGAAGCTCGTGCTCTGTACGTCTTTGAAAGCAATGTCCTGTTACACAATACAACTACCGTGTTACAGTCTTCTTCACAGAAATCTGTGGCTACTAGTGGGAGGGGCATTTTTAAGGTATACGTTAAAAATGTTTGGAAGTTTAATCTGAAGTGGTCGGAGACGCTTCCTGCAGTAATCCTCAACTCTACTGAAAGATAAGCAAAGCACTCTCTGGTTCAGTTATGCTACATCCATGTCTAATAAGGCAAACTTTAAGGTACTTTAAAAAAAAAATTCATCTCTTGTTGCTATATTTTACTAAAGCCATTTTTTTAAAGTGGCCTAACTGTTTTCATTTCAGGTGGAGCTCCTTAGATGCCAGTAACTAAGTCCTACCTAACGGCCTGCTAGAGTTTAGCTTCTATGATAAGGAATTATAGCCATGTACTTTCCAAATTACTTACTTATTCTCTGAAAACTGGATTAAACTACGGCTAAGTGTCACCCCCTAATTGGCTGGGGGTGAGTGGGGAGAGCGTGCTCTGCAGCAGCACAGAGGTTTCAGCGGGGTCCAGAGACGCCCACCGCGAATGCGAATGAGGATTCATCTGAGTCTGAGATTCTTTTTCATACAGCTCTCTTTCCAAGTAAACTCCACATTGTGTGATTTAATCTAATCAGTGAACGCGTGACGCCCCGACCCTCCCCACCACGCCCCTCCCCAAGCTACGCTGGCGAGTGCAGGGGCTTCTGACGTTGCCCAACTTCAAGCGTCCCTCTACGGGCTTCGTGAAAGTGAGGCAGGACGGTCAATGAAGGCTGAGCTCGGCGAGGGCTGGAGACCTGGGCTTGGGCTTTGCTGCGGGTGTAGAAATGGAGATTTGGGTTGTGCCAGCAGAAAGCCTAGGCAGAGCGCCCACTGTCGTAGTCTGCAGAACGCTATTGTCCTAATTCTACTGTAGCATACTTTGTGACAAGGAAGCCAGATTCCCATTTGTCGCTCATGTTCTTGTTTGCTCTCCAGAGCTGAGGAGAAGTTCCTTTCTAGTTACCAAGGTCTTGATTTTGTGTTTTTTCATGCTTTTTGCATGGCTGCTGTGTTGCACATCTAGATTTGATGGTTTAATTAACATACAGATCTTCTTAAAAATACTGACATTAATGTAAGAATACGAAGTCCTATAAATTTTTTAAGTCTTTTTAAAAAAATTATTTATTTATTTATTTATTTGAAGCAGGGTCTCTCTAAGCTGCTAGGGCTTGTGGTAATCCTCCCAGTCTCAGCCTCCCCAACCCTGGAATTTTAGATCTGTGCCACTGCACCCAGTTTCAGGGGCCTACACTGCACACTTGGGGTTCTACAGCCAGCACAGCATGAGGTACCCAGAACTGAACCCAGGTCCTTGCACTTGCTAGGCAGGTGCTTAGAGTTCCAACCTATCTCCCTAGCCCTAAAAGTCTCTAGGTACCAATTACTATATGAACAAACGTTGAACCTAAGTCCTCCAGTTCTTTATTGAGCCTGAAAGTGTTAGTAGAAGCAGTATAAATCACTGTTATCAGTTGAGGTTCCTAATCGTTCCACAGATGCCACCTGCACGTAGTACTTTGTGATGTATATAAATCGGACTATGTTTCCATTGTATGTATTGTAAAAATGTAGGATTTTTTTTACTTATAATTTTAAGGAGATTTTAAGCTTATCATATCATAAGAATGAAAAGTTGGTTTTTATGTATGAAGATTTAGAAATAAATGAGGATGTCTTTCTTCATCCAAATATACACTATAATTTGCATACTATGAACTTACATAGTTAGTACTCTGTAGTATCTAATAAGTTAGAACTACAGACATGCTGAATCGTATTCTAGCCAAGATGCAGCAGCGTTTCACAGTTGCTTACGCACCCACTGCCAGGCATGGTTATTAACATGATACCACGTAGAATCAGTTATGCTGCTTGCCACTTCCACTTAAGCGGAATATTTCATTTAAAAACGTGGTTCTCTCAGGTTGGGATTTTGTCTGTAGAATCAAACTTTTCTAATGGGTTGGTATGGATCATCTAATATTTTAACAAAATCTATGCAATGTATACAAAATATTTGGTGATATTAGATAATAATGATTCTTACTACATGAGATATATTGCAATATTTTCAGAGGATCAAACAGGATATTTTATATATTTTTATTTTTAAATATAGTTTTGATAGGACTATTTTATAAGATTGCAAAAATATAGACATTTTTAAAAAAGTGTTCTAGGGCTGGGGATATTGCTCTGTGGCATAAGCGCCTGCCTGGCAAGTGCAAGGTCCTGAGTTCAATCTCTGGTACTGAGAAAAAAGAAGTTTAAAACAGAACTGTTCAATGGCTCAAGACACAAGACCATACATTTAGCTGCTCGCTAACACATTTCTGAATTTCTTTAAAATGTTGGAAATTGGGGGCCACCTTAGAAGTGCCATGTGGCGAAGAACCTATTTCTAAGTATTCAGCATTTCTAGGCGATTTTCATTTACCTTTTCGAAGGTTTTGTACTAAGTACAGTGTAGATACCAGCATGTCTAAATCGAATTTGTTTTTTTTTTTTATTTTATTAATTTTAGTAAGAAAGAAATAACAATGAGACAGTTTCAAAACATGTTAATAGGACAGCCACAACAATTAATGCAATGCATATTGTTGTCTTCATAGTAGATATTCAGAGTGTGAGATGCAGACACGATATCTTTTCTAAACACTATTGGTACAAATCAAATGAGGATTATCTACTTATATTTTCAGGAATCAACAGGGTGTTCAGGGTCTCTCACTACTAGATCGGACTGTTTACAGCCTCCCAAGAGCTGCTCACGCCTCCATGGGTGGTCTGAGTCACCACTGCCATTTCAGTGTGCCCGGGGGCAGGGGAGGGGCCCACAGGGCAGGCCCAGGAGGAATCCTGCCCCTGAGCCTGCTTGCAAGTGCTTTCATGTGCTCAGCTATTTGGCCAGCTCCTTCTAAATCAAATTTGAAAGAAAATTAAATCAGGGCTGGGAAGCTAACTCAGTAGATGAGGTGCTTGCCTGGCAAGCACAAGACCCTGAGTTCAATCCCTGGTTCTAGCACATAGAATTATGGGAATGTATGTGAAATGTGTTTCCGTGTTCTTTTTATGGTGTCTAATGGCAGTTGAGTGGGTCCAATAGCAAGCGTATTGGTGAACAGCATATAAAGACTGATGTACAGGTAGTGGCTGATGTTCATGTGGAAATCACCGGATGTTTCCCTGCCATATTGCCATTCAATCCAGAAGGTATACTCCAGCAATAACAGTAGAGGATGGCCTTGCATTTTAATTTGTTGTATTTGGTTCTGCTCCGAGCATTTCCTAGACAATATACGTGAGGAAAGCTAACCCAACGGAATGCTTGGTGTTTTACATTGAAAGCTGTTTTCTGAGTTGGGAAGAGCACCCCCGAGACTCCTATAGGGGCATGAGCACTTACAAACACAGTAAAATTGTGTAAAATACCTGATCAAGTTTCTAGCTGATGACAGATATGCGTACTTTAGATAGGAAAATCTGCCTGCTCTCCTTACACATGCAGCCACCGGACAGACACGCAGCTCTCCAGCAGCTGCTTAGGCAGAGCCGGAGGTGTAAGGCAGACACTCTGGCTTGGCTCTCTTAGGAGCATACTAGGCCCCCTCGCACGGGGATCGCGTCCTTCACGAGTGGCTCCCGAGACTGTCTTCTTCCTACGTCATAAAAATGATGCCGATTTTACATCCTGCGGAAGAAATTCAAGACCGGAGCAGTAGAAAGAACAAAGCGGGGTGCAAGGGGCAGCCTCCTCTGCCTCTGCTGCCAAGTCCTCCTGCAAGGATGGGGGTGACTCTCCACAGCCTCAAAGCTCAGACCTTGTGCTACACGACGTGCTAGAGCTAATTTCTTATAGTTGAAGGATGTTGGGTTCTTCTTTGATGTGGCAGACATCTTGTTTTCAGTATATTTTGTATCCCTTTGGATCTTAGTTTGTAATGGGTTTTAAATTCATTTGCTTTCAGTTACAAAACACAGAAAAAAAACCTTTAGACTCAAAAAGTTAATTTGCATACATATGGAAATATAATTTTGCACAACCCCTAATAGTTATTTTATCCTTATATATGCATACTTTTGTACCCTCTGTTTCACTATGTGGTGATATGACACAACTTCCCACCATTCCTGAAATGTGAATGTTAGCATCGTCAGACAAAACCAAAAATTCTGTAGCAATCAATGAATCTCATAGTTTGTATCCATATTAGAACTGACGAATAAGGTGTACAATTTTGTAATTTTAAAATTAATGAAATATGCTATGGGAAAATAGTAATTTTTTTAGGCTACAGGATAAAGCACCACTGATCATGATAGAATTCTATTTCTGCATTAGCAAAGACAGGGCTGGGTTCCTTACTCAACCAGCCCTTAAGAGTCTGCTAACAAACAAACAAACAAACAAAAAGAATCCTCTTTGTTATCAAAGAATTAAGTATTTTATTTTATTTTTTATTACTTTTACTAAGAAATTACAATGTGACAGTTTCAAAACATGTTAGTAATACATTCCCAATAATTGATACAATGCATATTATTGTCCTCATTGTAGTTATACAGAGCCCAGAGTGTAGAAATGATAAACTTTCTAATGGTTATTGGTACAATAGATTTCTTCTCTTTGATCTAAAAGAAAGTAGTTGTATACATAGTTAAATGTCCCATAATTGCAGTGCATTACTGGTGAAACCGGCAATGTTGGAAGCTGTTGATTAGAGCCTTTTATAGCTCATCATACTAAACTACCTTTACATTTTATGTGTTATGTTTAAACTTTTCTGCTGGGTAGTTTAGGGCAAGTTGTAATAAGACCTATATAACAGAACATGTAGTTTTTGTATCTCCCAAGGTCAGTCAAATCCCCTAAGGATTTACTTTGGAACCATGAAGAATTAAATATTTTAACACTAATTTCTAGTGGGTAATAATTAGGGAAGCTAAAGCACATTAATGTCCTAAATATTTACAACAGCATTATCAGGAAACCTATAGGTTTGAGTAGAACAAATCTATCATAAGGTGGATAACCTAATTTTTAAATTGATTTATTTATTGTTTGTATTTTTTCCTATCAAAACTTTAGGAATAAAGTCTAATACATTCATATTCATAAAATTTAAAGAGACTTTAACTTAGATTATAAGCCTGGACCAAGCCCTGGGCTGTGTTGGTTTTCCTGTTTCAGTGAGGAATGTTTATATAAAGCAGAATTAAATTAGCAAATAGACGTGAATGGTACAGGCTGAAAATTTTCCTCTAAGTTGGTGCTTACACCAAGAGCAGCTGTTCAAGGCTGAGGTTCTGTAAAAGGATTGTGGGAGGGCCAGCAAGATAGCTCAGCACACTAAGGTGTGGTTGAGGCAAGCGCAAGAACCGGAGTTCCATCCCCCTTTTGCAGTGCTGGTCCTACAGGACGGCCCTGAGATTGGGCGTGGTGGAACGTGCCTGTAATCCCAGCACTTAAGAGGCTGAAAACAGGAGAATTCCTGCAAGTCAGTTCTACTAGTGAGACCTGGTAGACTTTGTATTAAATGCATCAAAAGATAATAAAAATAGTGATAAAATAAGATAGCTCAGCAGACTAAGCGCCTGCTTAGGCAGACGCAGGGACCAGGCTTTGATCCTAGCGCCTTGAGGCACCCTCAGGTCACAGACCTCACGCACGCTGTGTTCAGAGCATGCGGGGAAAGAGAGCGTATTCATGATCTGATCCTTGCCTGGCACTTCAGGTGGCAAACTTCCATCTTCTGCAACTTGTTCCTGCATCTTTAAAATGGAAATAAATCCCACTTTATAAAATTACTGCGAAAGCAAAAAGAAATAAACTAAAATTAACAAAATACTGTGCAAAATACCTACAACATATGCTTGGATAATGAGGTAATAAATCTTTGCCGTTGTGATAGACTCCAGGAAATGGACATATAACTTATGCTATATATTCAGTAGTGTGAGTCTTCTCTCTCAACCTTCATATTTCCTAGCTCTGATAATGTGATAACACATGCCCAATATATGTCCAGAGCTACCGTGGGCACTCTAAGGACTTGTGCCAGTCTCTCTCCTGCTACAGGACCATGAGAATTATATGCTTTGCAGTCAAGATGCTCGAACATATTTCAATATTTATCTCTCTTTCTAGACCTCTAGTGCCTGGCGCAGCACCTAGTTTCTCAGTTACTCTTCTCTCTTTGCTGGGACAAAATACTTGACACCCAAAATGAAGGAAGGAAAGGCCTATTTAGCTCTCACTTAGTGGAGGTTTCAGTCCCTGCTCGGCTGGCTCCAAGGCAAAGTGGCACATGGCACAGGACAGGCGCTCATGGCAGCAGAAGATAGCGAGGAGCAAAGGCAGGGGCCTCCTAGGCCGCCTCTCTGCTTTCCTTTCATTGCCTTTAGGCTGTCTGCACCAGGGTGGGTATAGCCTTGGCACCCATAACCCCAGGAGTACCCAGGCTTGTAATCTCAGCCTTGGATAGTGAATTAATTTCAAACTCTAAAACCACACCCCAGTGACTACATAAGACGTTGGCGGGACAACTAGACACAAACCTTAACACTTAATGAACAGCAGAGCTCAAATTCAGTGAATATTTGTGGAAGCCACAGATCAGGAAGAGAATTGCTCTAGGAGACTTTCAAAAGATTTAAGAAGAGAGTGTTCTCCTCCAGTGATTCAGCGTGAGTTCAGCACCTCAGCATGCAATCTCTCAGGGATGTCTGCTTCCTTTCAGGACGTACTGAAGTCGTGCATCTTAGGCCAGGATGGATGTAACATGGAAAGGGGAAAAGCAGAAAACACAAGAAGTATTTTTGCAAAGAACGTTGTTAATTCAAGCTAATACGATGAAGGGACATTTTTAGAGAAGTCATCTGTGTTTGATCTGAAATAAAAGCACAATGGGTTTAAAGAAAATGACTCAGTAGACCGCTTGAAAAACATTTACAAAAAAATCTACATTTTCCCTTAGGAAGAGTCCGAAACTCTAGTGACTCTGTGTAGGATTCCATAGTAGAGGTCATTATATGTTTGCGTTGGAAGTGGCATGACCAAAAGTCTACTTTGTAAGTCGTGGAAGATGTTTTCAGTTAGCAGATTGCCATGAATTTGGACTATGGGGCACTCTTACCAAGCTGTTCGCATAGGCATGACGAGACATAGGGAGACTGGGGCAATGATAGACGCAGAGATAGAAAGATCCAGTCTCAGAGAGCTGGGAGAGCGTGACAGAAAGGTCAGAACTAAAGGCAAGTGATTAAGAAATAATCCAGAAGTAACAAGTGAATCAGTGAAAGTAGTAGAAATTGCTAAAAGAAAGAAAAAGACATTTGACACACACACACACACACACAAAACAAACAAACAAACAAAAAACAAACAAACAAACAAAAACCCTCAGGGAAGTCCATTCTTAGCACAAACAGAGAAAGTAACAAAAGTAAAACCGAGGATGGAACAATCAAACTAAAATTTGACTTATTAAAGAAAGTTCAAGAAAAGTGAGTGTTCTGACCTTAGTCACCTATGCCCAGTAGCGTCCAGGCAGGTATGAACTGTCATGCGTTATTACATGATTTAATGAAATCAGAGCACTGCTGTATTTTCAATTCCCATCATTTATGTCATTTTTTTATGATTCACATCAGCCATTTGGATATGCAGTGCTGCCATTGTTGGTAATGAGCGAATGAAATCAGCTCAACACAGACACGAGGTGGAAAACAGAGAATGAAGTGGACTTTGGTGTTATATATTGCTGCACACACACACACACACACACACACACACACACACATATATATGAGTTCTTCAAAATTAAATATAGAAGAAAATTGCTTCCTCAGAGGTCAAACTGTCTCCTTTCTTTGCTACTCAGATTACGTGTTTCTTTCGCTAATCCATCAGGATTGTGAGTCTATATTCCCTTGTCTTCTCTACCTTAACCAATGTGAAAGCAGGAAAGAAACAGAACGTGAATATTGTTACGGGAGCTCTCTGTAGGATTTAAGACTTAGGCTGCGAGTTTTAGCTTAAGATGCTGAGAGGTGGTGTACAAGCTAAATTGAATGACAAAATGAAGAGCACTCTCAGTCCATGATTGGAGACAAAAAGTAAAATTATTTTCTATTTCGCTTCCATTTAAGGCCCTTTTTGTTTCCTCTGTGGAGTTTGTTCATATCTTTCCTTCAGCCTGTAGTCAGCAATCCAACTTGGCTTTTTAATTTGTTCTGCTACTGTCACCTTGCCTACCGTAGTCATTCCCCTTTTACCGCTTCGTTCTGTCACCATCAAGCTTTGTCCATTTGACAACAGTTTCCTCTCTTCAGTCTCAGGTGGACAAAAATAAATTTTAAATACCTCTAGCTATTTAATTCTATCCTGAACCTAACTGCTATAATAGCATATCATTGTACTAACAAGCAAGCAAGCAAACACACAAACAAACGAAGAAACTATCTGTTTGTTAGAATCCAGCATCCAACATTTCATTCCTGTTTTTTTTTTTTCTGGCCTAATGAGTAATTTCCTTTTAACATGTATTAAAATGTATTCATAGTGTGGAAACAACTATACTCTTGACTCTCTCAGTAACACAAAAGTCCCTAGAACCCCAAAACATTTCACCTAGTACTAGAAACATCTCAGTACTGTCACTTAAAACACTCATCAAGTAAGTATCAGAATAGCTTCACCAATCTCTAAATCTTTTGGTCCTATTTTTTCAGAGAAGCCACTGGGATGAATAGGCAAACTGTAATTGCTAGAGATGATTACACTGAGTGGTCAGTTCTTTCAAACATATCTTTGGTTGTGCCAATAGGATTATTTCTGTACTGCTGAATTTGGAAAGACAACATTTGAAAATACTTCATGTGCAATGAATTGTTCTTTCAAAAAGATTTTAGTGACACCGTCTTAATACGAAAACCACATAAGCTCATTATCGAAACCTAACATGATTTTAACTTAAATTATGGTTGGGTACTAAGTTGCTTTTCCCCATGGCACTTAATAAATGCTAATAAATTGCTTTGGTACAGTGAATTTTTTAAGATGAAAATTATGTTCTCTGATTAAGTGAAGAAGAAACCACTCATGAGAACTAATTATAGTAGACCCTTGACATCCGCAAGATGTAGATTCTTGGGATCCTCATGAACCCACAAAATGAAAAAAAAAAATCCCTTTTCAAAAATATAGAGGGTTTTGTGCACTTCTCCTAAGCACGAGCTCACTCTGAGTCTAACTGCATGAAGTGTGGTAGAAATTAACAATTTCACAAGTTTCAGTAAAATTTCCACACATCTCATCTCATTCTTTAAAATAACAGGGAAAAAATGGATTCAGATCTCAGGCTTTCTTACAACCGAGGGGACAAGAGGAGCATGGCAGAACTGCATCACGGATAGAACATCCAGGAGAGTGGAAGAACTAGGTCATGGGTGTAAAAGCTCAAGGATCTAAGGACCAGGCAGACGTGTAGGCGTGCTCAATGATCTCATGGCTCCGATCACACGCGGGTGCTGTCTAGGCACTTGGGGATCACACACAAGTGACCCCACAGAAGGGCAGGACACGAGTGTAGGCTTTATCATAGTGGCAACCCTTCAGGGGCCCACGGGTTCTGACTTGAGGACTTTGTTCTTGTATTGAAATTTTTGTCTGGATTAATTTATAGTTAGGAGACTCAAATCACTTCTGGTTCTTGCTTAAAGTATTTGTTTCATGTTTACTCTTTAAGAAGTGGCTTTGTCATTGGGTGCTGATTATTTTTGCTGCTGTATCTGTGGAACCTGTCTCACCTACTAGTTAAGCATTTCGATGGCGCGAGAGTGCGGAAGATTCCTTGGCGCAACATGTAATCCGTACACGTCTGAGGTCGACACTTGCCCTGCTGCAAACGCTTCCATGGCCTCTTCCTCTGGCACTGCTGCATAATCTAGGTGGCAAACCAAGAAAACACACTCACCATTGTGGGGTGCCAATGGAGGAAATGCTGCTGTCTCACAGAAAGACAATGGTAAATTCTCAAAATACCGCACCAAAAAGACTTGTTTCCAGAACATGTAAAAGAGAAAAAGTGATCTCTGCCTCCCCACTTCTGCCCATAGACCCAGCTCGTAACAGACATTTCCAACAAATTAGTCAGTGAGACACGATTAATGTTTGTGCTTCACATAAGACAGTTGTCACTTACATGTCTTTGTTCTTAGAGAATTCGTTCTCTTTAATAACTGTCACCCCTCTTTTACGTAGTCTTTGAGGATATTTAGGGCAATGGTTTTCGAATTTAAGAAATCATTTCAGAATCTTTTAAACTCGTGACCTTGGGTCTGTACCAGACTATCTAGTTAGAATTTGGAGGGCATGGGAATTTTGAAAGTCAAAATATTAAAAGCTCTCCAGGACATTGTGGTGCAGCTGGCCTGCAGAGAAGGAGGATGTCAGGATCCCAAACTGCTCCTCTTTTGGGGAACAGTGTATGGGCTCTCTACAGCAAAACCTGCAGAGCCTGGCTGGTTCTACTTACCTGCTGTAATATTTTCCCTCTCTCAGCCCACATAATGAAAACATTAAACTACTGATACCTCAGGTTCTTTTCCGATTCAATAGTTTTTAATCTCAGACTAGTGTTTGTGTTTATTTTTTCTTTAATTAAGGTGGGCCTCAGTAGGTTTCTTGAGATATCGTCCTCTGATCATCATTTTCAGAATTATTTCAGAATTTTCCTTTTATTATCATGACTTCTGAGATAAAATTGCTAGCAATTATGCCATGTGCTTCCATTTGATTTGCTGGAAAATAGTATCATCTCCCTAATTTGCTGTATATTCCTGACGCCTACTTGGCTTCTCTTTGATATTGAAAACCTTAAGGAAAAAGCTTATTATTTTCAGATAGAGCCATCTGTCCCAACAGGTTCGGCCCTCTGATGGCAGTTCCCACCTGTCTTTTTGCATGCACTGCTAGCGGCAACATCAAACTACTTAGCGTTTCTCAAAAAGTGATTGATGACTGCACGCTGGTCCCTGGTGTTTCCTCAATCTGCTTCCCACCTTCCCACCCTGAAGCTTCTGTGCCGCTTCTGAATTTCCACTACCCGCTATCCTCGGAGGTCGCGCCTGGTCACACTGCTGTCACTAGCGAGACGCCAGCTCTTCCTTCCTCCATACTCCTGCTATGTCCTAGGAAGACGTCTGCCCTGGCGTGCGTCTTGCTGAGTTATACTCAGGATAAGCTGCGCAGTGGCCATAACTGCACCTTGTCCATCTGCAGCTTGCCAATGTGTAGCCCACTGACCTTGCAGAAGTATGTGGAGTGCAGAGACCAGTGGCCGTCTCAGTCCCCTGTCAGCACCATCTTTAGTCTAAGGCTCCAGCTGTGCTTTAAGTGCTGCCTATCCAGGAATCTCTGTCCAGATGAACATGAGCGAATTCCAACGCCTCAACCTCTCCTACTCTTTATGGATTCTGTTGGCTTTCCCTGGTTGTGTTCTACCATCTCCAGCCGTGAAGCCCCCAAATCTAGTTAGTAGTGTTCTATGCTTTCGCCCTCATCGTACACGAAGCCTCTTCAATTTCTCAGCAAAGCACACAAGGCTTCTAGTGGATTCCTCCATTGCAGCTGTGACTGAACTCTTACTGCTAATCACACACATCATATATTCATGAGTTCGCATGACGTCTTGTGTGCTGGACACTTGGTCATGTACCATGAATTACATGAACTTTAACGCCCATTTGCCATTTTTGCTATTTTTCCATCAGTTTAGAATGTCATTCCCAGCCTTCTTTGGCAAAATCCTGCACATATCTCATTACCCCGACTTCAGTCTTTTCTGACTCATCCACCACCTCTGGGAACATCCAAAGCATATATGCTACTTATGTTATTCTAAATATATGAGGCACAAAGAAAGGAAGTAGCATATTTGATTATACATATTTGATTTTCTCACTCATTTTCAGGTTCCAACTCTTGGAATGTCCCAGGTATTTTTATTTGTTGATTTGTACTGGGGATTGAACCCAGGGCCTCCCACGTGCTGAACAAACAGTGTCGCACTGAGCTACTTCCCGGCTCTTTTTACTTTTCATTTGGAGGCAAGGATCTTGCTTAGATATGTAGGCTAACCTCTGATTTGTTAACTTCCTGCCTTAGCTTCTGGAGAAGCTAAAATTCCAAGCTGCTTCATCTTTTCAGAGATGGTAATTTATTCATGGTTTAAAATTTTCCCGCTGACACAAGGCTTGACATGTAGTAGATGTTAACTAAATCCTTGCCAAATTGAACCAAATTTTGTCACCTGAATTGCTCCTTACAGTAATTCTAGGATAACATTTCTATGCAACCCAGGCCGGGGAGATAGCTCAGTGGAATAAGTGCTTGCCTGGCAAATGCAAGGTCCTGAGTTTGATGCCCGGTCTCACCATCGATAAACAACAAACCACTTCTATACCACCGAAGGGAGCAAGTACAAGGTGACATTCATCTGCTGGTCAGGTGCACACTTGCAAGTGGCTATGAGTGTCGCTAGGTAATATGACTTAGGTCCTTCTGGGAGCATTTCTAAGACGATCGCTCCCATGTTTGTAATCTAGGTTATCTTTTTTCTAGGTAGAGAGTCAGTTTACCAGATAACACTTCTTATGATTGCTTTGCTTGCTGGATAGCACATAAGGAATTAGTTCACTCGTGACAACTGATTCTCCTTTCATCTTCTTCTCGTAATTATCTTCTCTAATTCTATCCTTCAGCTCATGAATTTTATGATCATAGGAATTTTTCTTTACAATAAGTCCTTTAGTTCATGCTTCATGTGTTTCTTTTGAACGGGATATATTAACTGCATGCTAACCTTGCTAGTACCAGTAGTATATAACTAAGAATTCTACTGACTAAATAGATACTGCAGGCCAGCGAGATAGCTTAGCAGTCTAAGCACCTGCTTAGGCAGGCTCAGGGATCCGGGTTTGATCCCAAGCACCACATGAAGCCCCGGCTCCATCCCCAGGCACCCTGAGCTGGTCACCAGGACAAGGCAGCATGGCGTATGCGTGTAATCCCAGCACTGGGATTGCTGAAAACAGGAGGAGCATTGTCTACCTGAGCTGCTTACTGAGAGCCTACGCAAAATGCGTTAAAGAAACAAAAATGAGCAGGTGAGATAGCTCAGTGCTCGAAAGCACCTGCAAGTATGCAGGGACCACAGTTCAGTCCCTGGTACCACATGCCATGTCAACCCTGCCCCCAGGGTGGGCCAAGCCAGCCACACACACAGAGGGAAAAAAAAAAAAAAAACAGATATTGCTACAGCTGAGGATATAGCTTGTCTGTCTTAGCACCTGCTGGCAAGTGCAAGGTCCTAAGGTCTCAAGTTCGATCCTTAGTACCGCACACACACACACACACACACACACACACACACACACAAATAATAAAATAAATAAATAAAAATAGTGATGCTGTAAGTCTATAGAATTGATAATATGTTAAGAGGATTGCTCAACTAGCAAGAATCTGTTTATACTTTGTATCTGACTTACTGGTGTATAATTTTTATGAGTTATATCAGTTGCTTTGCCATGTATGTTCTGTCTGTTTTTATTAAGTAGTATAAAGTATCTATTTTTCTCATGAGCTATGAACCACCCAGCAGACAGCCCATAGATGACAGTACAGCTGCTTCTGGGGGACCCAGAGGGCCAAGGTTCCTGTAAGCCACTGGGCCTCCCTCTGCGTGCTTTTGCCTCAGGATCACATAATGACTCCTCCTTTACCTGACGTCATGCCCACATTCTAGAAAGAAAGAAAAAAGGAATGTGATAGCAGAAAAGAAAAGGCAGAATACTGGCAAGTGCCAGCCAACTGTGGCGTTCCCCTCTGCTAATGAATTTTCCCAATGCCCCTCAGAGTCCCCTGTGTTCCTCTGGGTGATGCCATAGAAAATTCGATCACTTCTACAGGTGTGCGGCTTATTCTGTTTAGGGAGGCATTTGATCTCACTGAAGAGAGGGGAGATTCTTTTTGTTTCCCCTTAGGATTTGGTACAGGGTCTCCCTACGCAGCTCAGATTCATAGCGTTCCTCCTGTTTCAGCCTCCCCGGTGCTCAGATGGCAAGCACACACCATCATAGCCAGACTCGGTAGCTGGCTCTGTGCGTGTAAGGGCGAGGCTGACGCAACATGCAGTGCTGAGATTGAACCTCGTCCCTGTGCTTGCCTAAGCAGACATTTCGTCCACTGAGCTATCCTTCTGGCCCAAAAGTTGGAATTCTTTTGGTGCAGAGGAAAGTAAAATGAATTTTAAGACAGCCCATAAACTGCAGTGTCTGATGCTATTTACCAAAGCTGTTAGTACCAGAGGAGAGGACCTTGGAGCTAAGAGGGAAAAGATAATAAGGACTTGAGAAACTTCACTAATGAGAAATCTTATTTTATTTTTCCTAGGAAGATCTGAAACTAGACACATCTCTGTAACTACTTGTGTGACTAAAATCCAATGGGATATAGGGATTTATTCTAAGTTTGAATATTTTATGTATAATGAAAATATTAAGAACTCACTCGCTGATCGGTACAGTTTAGACAACCAGGGCAGAGAGGATTGTGCTTCTTGAAGTTGGTGCTGACACTGGGCCTCAGTGCTGAGGCAGCTGGGGGACACGCAGAGGCAGCGGGAGCCGCAGCAGCTGAAGGATTCGTGTCGTCCTATGCAGAGAACCACACGTAGTTTGAAGGATCCTGGAATGAGAAATCATGCAAAGTGGATTTGAAACAAGTTAAGATCAGAAACAAAGACTATTTTAGCATTCCCTCTGGGGTTCTGATAGCCCTGGAGTAAAGGTTCTAGCTTTCCTCCCAACTGGAGTCAAGATGAGGAGTGTTCTACTGTTTGGGGCCTCCTAAGCCCTCTGAAATGTATATGGCTGCCCTGGGCACAGAGATTCTTCAACAAAGCACCCTAGAGGGCCAGGGAGCCTTTGTTTCCCTCCCTTCCATCGGCCTCCTCTAGCCATACCTGTGTTCCTGCTGAGTGACATGTCCAAGTGCTGGGTACCTGGCGATTCGCCTTTAAGGCCACGTGAGGGGCTAAGTGGTTGGTAACATCCCTGCTTATCTAGAAGGAATCTGAGAGCCAGAAAGATTCTCAAGGACCCAGGGACGAACTTGGTTTTGCCTGCTTATCAGAACGCCTATCATCCTACCGAGGGATGTTTTTGGAAGAAATGAATCAGGTCCGTGGGAACATCGCGTTAGGAAACCGTGGAGAGCAGCTATGACAGCTACGCCACCTGGGGGAGGGGGCAGCTTCCCAGGCGGACGGCTGTGCTGTTCAGCAGGAGGAGAACTGGGACTCCCCGTGCGGAGGCCATACCACGCCAGACAAGGGTTATTCGTGTGTGTGTGTGTGTGTGTGTGTGTGTGTGTGTGCATGTGCGCGTGTGTGCGTGTGTGCATGTGCGCGCGTGTGTGTGTGTGCATGCACATGTGTGTGATGCAGATGAGCAGCCGTCATTGCTTTTTGTCTGGAACACGGAACAGTCTTGGTGATCTTTAACCCTCTCACCATCCTCCACAGCCCTGCCTTGCATGTTTTCCAGGAATCATCTGGAGTAAAATGGAAGCCAACTGCGTTTACGCTCTTTGAACTTGTGATCTGTGGAAGGAGTCCAATTAGATTTTCTCTTGGGAATGAAAGAAAAATAGTAAAGTGAACTGCTTTTTAAAGAAACACATCAGGGGCTGGTGAGATAGCTTAGTGATCTAAAGCATCTCCTAGGCAAGCTTAGGAAACTGCAGGGACCGAGGTTCAATGCCCAGCACCACATGCTGTACCAGCCCCACTTCTAGGGGAGGCTGAGCCAGCTACAACATAAATAAATAAAATTAATTAAAAAGAAGAATTAAACACATCATGAATTTAGAAAACAGAGTAATTATATTTAACTATTATTTAAATCACCTTGTATTTTTTCATGTTTCAGGATTTGTTTCCTATTGTTGCAGGCTCTTCTATATGTATGCTTTTATTCTACTTTACTTTCTCTTACAACTTACAGGCAGTAAGTGTTCTTGCATCTCCTCCAGGTTGTAAGTTCAATGCCTGTCACCAGGTGGGCACTTGGTGGGCAGAGTGCGAGCTGAGGAGAGTGATGAAAATACTCGGCCCAGGAGGGCTCATTTTTCCTCTAAATCCAGCACTCCCCTTTCTCTCACACTCCTTTTCTACCTGTTTTTACTACACAAGAAAAGCACAAATAGAAATCATCCCGCTGCTTAATCTGGATGTATTCAACAACCTCTTCGTTAAGTGCTAGAAGGTTGAGATCAATGTGTGAAATTCAAAAATGCGTGGAGATTGTATATATGACTCTTAGATACCTTCTGATTAGTGAGTCCTGGGAATTTTAACCTCAAAACTTGACCAAGCAATGTACATTGCATCCAATTTTTAGGTGCAGTGATAAAAATGTATGCTGTCATTGCCAAAGGATCAACATATTGTTAATTCACAATATCATGACACTATACATTATCTTAAAAGAAACATCAGATCTAGAATTGATTGAGACCCGAAAGCGTCTCCAAAGATTCAAGTAGAAAGGATTACTTAATTGAAATTGACATAGTTTTGTTATTTGGTATTCTCAGTTATTTCTAACACTGCCAGGCTGAGCCATAGTGACACTAATACACTATTTTGTCTCTCATGTTTTCACTTGCAATTTATTCAAGTAGATATTTATTTATTGTACTGAGAGTTCAGGAATATAAATCTAAAAATTACACCAGGGATTAGCAAGATAGCTCAGCAGAATGAATGCCGGCTTAGGCAAGCACAGAGACTGGAGTTCGATCCCCAGCAACACAGGCTATGCCAGCCCCATCCTCAGTCACACTGGGCCAGCGGATCTTGTGCAGGCGTGGTGGCACCTGCCTGCAATCCCAGTGCTGGGGAGCCTGAAACAGGAGGATCACTGGAGTCTGGATTGTGTACTGAGACCTGGCACCCAATATACACATGAGAAAATGTGTGTAGTTATTGCATTAAGGTGCACTGACAATTTATTTTCAAACAGCATTATTTATACTGATGGAGAAAGCAATGTGTTCTTGCAAAAAATAATCCAGATCATGCAGAGAAGTGTGTAGAATTAGCATCCTCCTGAGTTACAACTTCCCAGTAAACTTGAGAGAAAACATTTTACGTTGATGACACCCACATTTGTGTGAACGTTCATGGTGCTTCATCGTACTGGTCTAGACATGGGCACAATTCTTTATTTTGTAACTCTTTTCAAGTATAAAATTCTTCAGGCAATGGCTTAGTGTGAGATCATAGACAATTTTTAACACGTTGTAGATGAGTTTCTGGTGTGCCTTCAAGGTTGCATAATATAGGCCGCAGAGTGGATGGGCGTCAGGCAGAGATGCTGGGCTTGCTCGCTCCCCCAACACGTGGCCTCCCCATTGACCTTCCTGAAGAGGTGCTGCAGTGTAGCATGGCTTCCTTTTCTCTGTCAATCAAGGCTTGACTCAGTCTCTGTTCCAAAGCTTGGTCGCTGTTGAGTTGGCTCTTTAGCAAGAGCACTTGCCTTATCAGTAACTTATATTGGTAGTAAAATAACCTGTAAGTGTTGCGGGCCCACAGCTTCAACGTGGATGGTGAATTGGTTCCTTGTTCTTCTTAGCAGTAAAAAAAAAAAAAAAAGTTGTTCTACATTTCAGAAATCTATGACTTGTTTACTCTAGGTGCAATATTGCGATTCACAGAGTGCCAGAGAACCACATGCTCAGGACCATGCGTGCTGCGTGAGTCCAACACGTGCCAACACAGTTTGCCTGTCATTGTTTTCCAAGCCCCCTGACCCACCAGCTTCTCTGCTTAGAGTATCTTTCTATCTGTTCAATTACATAGGCAATATTTTTAATGAAGAAAAATAAAGGATAGTGAGAAATATAATTATATAGAGGTCAGAACTGCAGAAATTGCTTTTGTGATAATCACTACAACTTAGCTATAGTGCCTAAATTATATTGTAATAAAAATTATTGTTATACTCCCTGTGTAACTAGACTTGGTTCTTGGCAAGACATTGCAGTGTATTTGTCTAAATAGAAAATAGTTTTCTTATGCTTCCTATAATCATTATTGAGATATTGTTGTCTTAGTGCATTGGAAACTATGAATTGAAATATTTTAAATTCTATGAACTAGCAATAAATCCTTTTAGGAAAAAGCCCTTGTCCTTTTCTTTTTATTGCTTCACATTAACATCTGTAGAGCGATACTAAAGAATACAGTAAAGGTGCCTGAGAATCCTTGAGTTTCAGCAATACAAAAGTCTGTGAGGATAGGCTTGCTGGTGCACATCCTAGCCCAGCCCTCTCAGAAGGTAAGCCAGCAAGATCTACTTGCAAGTTTGGGCAACTTAGTGACTTTGCAAGAACCTGTCTCATTTTTTTAAGGTAAAAAGAAAAGCCCAGGATGTAGCTCAGTGTGAAGGCCCAGGTTCAATCTGCTGTTCTGCCCATGAATAAATCAAGGTTGAGTGCACTTGGGCCAGGCACCACACTCTCCTGAGTCGTTTTTCTCTTACACAATGTAATTTGTTTAATGTAAAAACACTGAAGATGTATCCGTGCATGTGGGTAGTATTTTATTTATCTAAGGCTATGCGAACAGTTGTAAACATAGCATTGTATGGATGAAGAGTGGCCTAGGAATTCAGCTATTCGATAATTACCTTTTCAGAGACTCACAACAGCACGCAGATAAACAGAGTGACTGTGTCGGGGACTCTGGCTCATTACTGTGTATGTTCTCATTCATTTTTCAGAGAATAAATACATCTTTCGAAAGCTCTGACTTCATTTTCTATTCATAATAGAAGATTAAAGGGAGACAGTTTTGTTGACAGATTACCTGGGTCTTCTAGTCCATGAGCTGGAATGAGCTGCAGAACGTATGAGAGCAGTAAACTGACTTCTTTCCCTGGGGAGCGGGAGTGGGTGTGAATACACACAAAGTGACCCGGATCCTTGAAAAGAATAAGCGATCCTTTTTCTTGTGAAATTTTGAAATATTTCTGTGAAAACCTAACTGGAATCCAGCTTTTACAGTTGAAGGTGCAGAGGATAGCGTAATCACCCATACTGTGAAAACATGTCCCGGCGATCTAATAAGTTTGCTAAATTCTCCATTAGCCGTTTTACTGTATATTTTTCTGATGGCATTCCTCATGGGAATTGTTTAACCTACTTCTGTGAGGCTCGTTTGAGTCTGTTTCCATATAAATAAAACTTTCTGTTACCTAAAGAAAAAGACACAGAGAAAAAACGAATAGAACTCTAAATCAGTAACCGAGGATGCTCCAATCATGAGAGCATTATTTTGGATCATGCTTAGGCTTAGTTAAGATTAGCCCAGTAAGTATTATATGTCCTCTAGCAATTATATGTCTCATTTTTTTGAAGTCAGAAAGCCTTGAAAAAATAAAATATCTTCAAAACATTAGGTGTGTGGTGTGTGTGTACCAGTGTATTACTGGTTGGATCGTGCCCGTACCAATTCGGATTAGTGCAATGTGATTTGTCCTACAGCTGCTTCAAATTAAGAACAGGTGTGGAAGGCAGATTATGCAAATACTCATATTAATGTAATTGTCAAATTGGTGTGTTTACCATTGTGCTTTTAAAGAGTAGACTGTACTCCTATTTCATATGTAAATGAGTTTTCTTCTTGAGAGCAACGATTGGGTAATGAAACTTCTTCCGGGTTTAGGAATACATAATTTCTGCTAGATTGTAACACAATTCTAAAATTGGACGTCTTTCCCCAGTAAATTCTTTCACATACAAAACTAGGAGTTTTGTATTATTTTTAGTTTATATTCAGCCACGATGGGTTGTGAAAGCTTGAGTTAATTTTAACGTTGGACTACTGCTTTCTTTCTTCTACTTGGGTATATGATGATCACTAGGATAGCTTTGTATTGCCTTTCGTGGCTGCTAATTCAGAGTTTACTTTAGCTGGGGAGGTAGCTGAGCAGCGTGAGTGCAGCCTGTCCAGATCGGGTCCTGAGGTCTTTCTCTGGTACCCGCATTTGTATTACCTTCTCATCCTTACGGACCTAAACGCTCAAAAACTTCTTTGGAGAAATCACATTGCATTCATTTTCATAGTGTGTTGTTTGTGGAATGCAGTTACTTTTGTTTTAATACCTAAGATGCTTAAATGCTACTTTTGATCTTTTAAAACAGGTTCTGTGAACATGAAGGACCCGTTCGTTGTCCTCTTGCCTACATGTGCACGCGTTACTCTTGCACTTCTCGACTATAAAACCATTAATTTTATCTACCATGAGGGCCCTAATACCCCTGCTAAAATAGGACTCCTTCTCCACCCCACACTGGTGTTCTGGCCCCCTTAGCGACAGGTATTTTAGATCACTGTATCTAAGGGAATGACTAATGCAAGCATGAAGGGGAGTCACCCAGTGCTGTGCCAGAACTCCGCTTCCTGAAGTTCCTTTGATCTCTTTTTTGCTTAATGAAACAAACCTTCTAGTCATCTGTGTTAGTTTACGTTGCCTTGTGTACCCCCTGCTTCTAGTGCATACTTAGAAATGTGTTCATTCTTTCTCATTTCACATAATAAAAACACTGCAGTATAGTGAGGCTCAGTTTCGATACCTAGGGTCATGCAGCTGGTAGCTTGAGTTGGGCTGTAAATTTAAGTCAGTCTAATTCCAACCATGTGCCTTTGCTTTTGTTTTTAATCATCTGTCTATCTATCTATCTATCTATCTATCTAATCTATCATCTATCATCTACCTATGTATCATCTATCTATCTATCTATCTCTATCTATCTATCATCTCTATGTATCTATGTATCTATGTATCTGTTTATCTCTATGCATCTATCTATCTATCTATCCATCTATCTATCTATCTATCTCTGTGTACCTATCTATCTATTTATTTGTTACATCGTCTCACTATGCAGCCCAGACCCATAGAGAGTCTCTGGTTTCAGCCTTCCTAGAGCTGGGTTTACAGGCATGTGCCATCACACCAGATTTTAGCAGCCAGCTCAGCATGCCTAGGGGCAGGGCCAGCACAGTGTGCCATACAGTGAATTGAGCCTGGGTCCTTGCACTTGCCAGGTAGGCGCTCAGACTGCTGAGCTATGACCCAGCCTAATTGTCTCTCCTTTTATCATGGCTAATACAATCTCTTCTGGGCACATCACAGCATCACAGGGTTTCCAATTTTTGTTTGTTTGTTTGTTTTGGTAAATAAGATGAAAATAAGGACCATGACGAAGTTCATGAATGCAAGGACCAACTGCCTTTCAATATCTTTAGTGTATTCAGCCTGGCTGTGCTGTTTGTGGTTAAGGTGTAGCCTTGGCTCTTGGGAGAAGAGGCTGTAGGCTGAGGCACAGCTTTTGGAAGGATGTCTAACCATTGCTGTCCCAAAGGTCCAGTGGAAGGGCACTGCCCCCTGTAGTCCTTTGATTTCCTAGTGAGGAAACAACGCTGAGGAGGCAGTGAGACTCGGTGATGGAGCGACAGGCTGACGGTCATTGTGACGTCTCATCTCCAACAGCGGGGACGGTGCTTGACTGACGCTGAGCTTGGCATCACGGCCCTTCACGGAGAGGAGATTTTCTGTACAAAAGAGCGCTATTAGGGAAAAGTAGCGGTCCTGGCTTTCTGTCAAGGGTCTGATCACAGCCAAGCAGGGGAAGAGGCTAAGGTAGTTACAGGCACCCTTGGATTAAGTTCTTGCATGCACAACTCATGCTCTGTGTTTCTCGCTGAGACGTCTGTCTTTCCCGTGACTGGCAAACGAAGGAGCTGCCGCTGAGACAGCAGCAGATAAAAGATCCCGGGCCAGGGGCTGCTGCTGCTTCCCCGGCAGGCATCAGGGAGGAGCAGGCACGACCTCCAGGCTCTCTGTGCCTTCCTGGGGGTGGCCATGAGCGGACCTGCTAAGAAGTAAGGCGTGACAGTAAAAGAGACGCTGCTGCTTTCTGAAGGCTATGATAGAGCGATTTGTTTTGATATCGAACATGTGCCTGCCAGTGGATTTGCAGGCTTTACTCATTGGATGAAAGAAAATATACTCCCCTGGGAGCAAAAGATTGCTGGAAAGTAATTACCAGAAAAGCCTCGGACAGGACAGTCCACGGTCTCCCAGGACGGAGAAGCAGCGGCTCTGTGATAGCCCAAGCAGTGGACGCTTCCCTGCAGGCCCATGACACCCAGCACCTGCTATTGCTGACCAGCTGGGTGACAGGATACTTGGACGCTTTGAGAATCTCTCTGAGACCATCCGAAGATGTGAGACTTCCAAGACAATTTATAATTTTATAGGTATTTTTATTACTTTTTAAGGGACCCCCCCCCCAAACAAGTTGAATGCTATTTTCCATTCTTTTTTTTTTTTTTGTCTTTTTGAGACAGGGTCTTGCTATGCAGTTCAGGCTGACCTTGAGCTCACTTTGGTAGCCCAGGATGGTCTCGAACTCGCACTGATCCTCCCTCCTCAGCCTCCCAAGTGCTGGGATTACAGGCATGCACCACCACGCCCGGCTATTTTCCACTCAATACTGGTACTATGCTGTTTCATTCTGAATATTAAAGTATTTTCACTTGTACTATTATATGATAAGTTTATTTTTTCAACTCTGATATTAATATCTGAAATTAATTTTTTCACTAAGCAAGAAAAACTCTTGGTTCTTTTTTTTTTTTTTTTTTAATTAAATGACAAGTTTTCATCCATGGGGCTCAGCCATATCTCATGATGTGACCAGGTGAAATATCTGAAGTTGATTTTGTGTTCGCTACATTGATTTGAAATATTCAGAATATAGACTTCCTTGTAGGCTGGGAGCTGCAGTAATAGCCTACACCTGCCATCCTGAAAGCCATCTCAATAGATACTGTACCTTGGCATTTTTTTTGGAAATAATTCCATGCAAATGTAGCATAGCATCTTTACTATGTCTCTTAATCCTAATCAGGCATTTTGCACTAAATGTAGCCCGAAAATCACATTAAGAAAAATATATCATCTGTGAAATTATATTCTGGAGACCTTAAATGACAAAAAAAAAGGAGTGCAATATTCACTTACATCTAGTTCAAAGTGCTCCTTTTTTAAACCCCCAAATTGTAAACCTTTATTTCACTTTCCTTTACTTTTTAAAAATTGAAATCCTCTGATTTTCCAAATTGTCTTAGTTTAATCAAAAAGGTTTCTGAGAATGAATCCATTTGTACTTCTGCATTGTTATTTTCTTACTTGTCCCTCACCGATCCAAAGTGTAAGGTGACTGTTTGTATCTGTAATGGCAGCACAACTCAGTGAAGTTAATGTTAATGTTCTGTTCTTCAAAGCGGAACTTTCCAAGGAGAGCTCAGGCAGTGCACTGATTTTATGTATATTCTAATTCACTAATGTACTTAATAAATGTGGGAAAGAGTAGTAAGGCCTAAAGCGTGCACACAGCCCTGGGAGCCCACAGCGCAGGAGGGGTCCGTGTACCTGAGTGCTGCCCCTCGCGCCTTGAGGATTCCTGAGCATAACTCTCCTATTTCGTTCACGCCTGGCCATAGTTGCTTCAGAATTGCACTGAGGGTCTGCGCAATACTTCAGATACCTGAAGAGATCTTTCTATGTACTTGCGCATTCACTCATCCTCAAAGAGAAAAAGGTAGAGTAGGCACCGACTATTGAAAAATGTGAAGTGCATAGAAGTCCCTCCAAGGTACACGGAGTTCTTAAGCGGCCTGATTTCGGCATCTTTGTCTGTCCTCACCCATGCCCCCCTCTCCTACCTGCATTACTTTCCTCTCTGAGTGTCTGGGTCGATGAGCCCTTCGGACCACACGCATTTCCGGGTCTCCTCTCCACCCTCCCCTGAACCTGAGGTTTCTCGCCCGGTCCAGCCCGTTCGCAACGCAGCGCCCTTCCTTCCATTCTCCCCTGGAGCCAACGTCCCTGTATTTCTTATCCTCCAGGTCAGCACCTTACCTCTGGGCTCCTCTAGTACCCTTCCGTGCCTGTCACGATATCTGTCACTGACAGATGGTCTTCCCAGTTTGTGCACACAATCTTGGGATGGGTGACACCTAGGGGCCTCTGTATCTTGGTCCTTGTCCTGGTGGAGAGTGTTCCGCAGGACCCCCTGAAGTCAGATGGCACTATATAAATAACATCTATTCCTTTTTATTTTTTTTTTTAAACCTATTGAATGATTTCTATTCAGGGTTATTTTTTCTCCTGCTATCCAGATGTTCATAGAAAAGAGAGAATCCTATTTGATATTCAAAGAGTTTAAAATACTGTCTTGACAAAACCAATAAACGAAGGACGAAGGAGAAACACAGAGCCACGTCCCCATACCCTCCAAGACTACCCGAAGCCTGAGGTGCCTGCCGAGCGCTGACCTCACAGCCTCTCCCGGTGGAAGGCGGGGGCCCCCCGAGGCAGTGCTGTTTTCATCTCGTGTTTTCAGCCTCCGTATTGCGGGGAAGATGCCGGCCTCACACCTATGGAAAGCCACCTTGTGGGCCTCCTCGGTGAAACTGCGTGGGTCTCGTCCTCCTCCCCACCAGGAGCCAGGTTCTCGGCCTCCTCCTGGCTCGTAGCCTTCCCCGTGGAGGCAGCCTGACCCACTAGGCGAGGAGGGTCCACGCCCTTTCTACCTGGGGCTCCTCGGCTGAGATGTCTAAAGCAGGTGCCACTTAGTGCTGCTTATGACGGCAGCTGTCTGACGCCAGCGAGAGGGGGCTGAGTAGGAACGGGGTGAAAGGTTTGGTGTTGACACCACTAGGTTCCACAATCTTTGCTAAGTCCTAATGATTTTTACATTTTTAAATTAACTTACTTTACAATTAATTTATAATCTTATTTTAGTAGTTTTACTGCATTAACATGAAATACGTTAAAATCTCAAATCCTTCAAAGACTTCTGGTTCCTGTGGTAGGACAGTGGTTGGCACTAATTTGGTTTTGTTGATACTTACCTACATTTATGTAAATATAAAAAATCATAAAACTCTGAATTCCATTGAACAAGGCATAATAAATGACTATATAATCATAAATTGAAAGGTTTAACGTACTAATTTTCACCCATAATCAGTACGTTCATGAACTGAGCCAGAGGAAGACAGAAGGAATGGCTCCTTGTGTTCTGGGCAGTGGCCTGGGTCATCATACAAATGTCACAGAGCTGAGGACCAGAGCTCCAGGGAGAGGCAGTGTCCCCTCCCTCCCAGCCCATCCCACTAATATGCCTGTGGTGAGATGCAGGACCAGAGGAGCTCCCTTGGGGACAGCCCTGACGCTTTTTCCAGAAATAAACCTATGAATGCATCCTTAGCAGACAGAACCAAGAAGTTCTTTTCCGTGCTGCTTCTTGGGTGATACTGTGTTTGTTTGCTACCAGACTTAACCTCATCTCCACCACTTTTTCCTTAAGGAATTTAATTCTCTCAGTTCCAAAAAAAAAAAAAAAAGCAGAAGTCAAAACAGAGCACTACTGGGAAGGAGCGCCAGGTGACAGGTTGGCCTGTGAAGATTTGTGACAGTCAGAACTCTTTCTCGGTCTCTGCCATCTACCCATGTCTTTTAAATAAGTTTGCTTTTTATTTCAGTAAATATAATCTAAGCTACATTTTATTTCAGTAATTCATCTCTGAGGGAAATTATAATCTCTAATTTAATTTTGCAAATTGGAATTCTCATGTGCAGAGGCATCAGTTTAGCTCATTGCTTAGCCTGGGAAAGAAAAGATAGTTATTTTATAGATGTTTTTTTTTTATATATGCACTGGGGATCAAATTCAGGACCTCGAGCTTGCCAGGCAGGTGCTTACGCCACTCAGCTAGCTCCCTGGCTGACACTTTTATTGTAATATACACCAATCGATGAACAAAACAATAAAAATTATAAACTTTTATGAATTAATTTTTTCTATATTTTCCATAAGTTTAGACCTATTCTTTAAATCTCATGTGTTGATGAGTGTAACAGTCCCTGGACTGGGCATAAGCACTGTTCTCTCTGTGGTCGTGGTCTCTGTCTCTCTCTCTGTCTCTCTCTGTCTCTGTCTCTGTCTCTGTCTCTGTCTGTCTCTCTCTTCTCTTTGTCTCCCTCCCTCCCTCCCTCCCTCCCTCCTCTTGCTCTGTCCCTTTCTCTCTCTTTCTTTCTCTTTCTCTCTGTGTCTGTCTCTCTGCCTTTGTCTCTCCCTTTCCCTCTCTCTCTTTCTCTCTCTCTTTTTTCTCTTCTCCTCTCTCTCTCCTTTCTCTCTCTGTCTCTGTCTCTCTCCATCTTTCTCTCTGTCTCTTTCTCTCTCCCTCTCGTTCTGTCTCTCTCACTGTCTCTCCCACTTCCTTCCTCCCTCTCTTCCCCTCCCCTCCTCCCTCTCTCCCCCTCCCCTCTCCTCTTCTGACATCCCTCATCACCATCTCTACCACCTGAACTCCCCTATCCAGCCGCATGGCATCGGTGGTGGCGATACTGCAGACTGTATCATGTACTCCCTTCTGAAACTGCTATCGCCCTGTTCTACCATTTCTCTGCGTTGTGGTTGCCCTTACTCTCGCTTCTATGGCAGCTGCTAAATGTCTCTACAAAAAAAAAATACTAATATCAGAAGACCCGAGTCTCTGCTGGCCAGCTTACCAGTCGTTTCGCTGTTCTCACGTCTTTGCTCTACCTCTCCTGGTGCCAGTTGAAACTTTTCCTATACAGCTAAAGCCCCTGCTGAATAACTGTTCCCTTTATCCTCAGTCACTTTGCCTCCTTCTTCGGAGATAAAATGTAGAGGCCACCTGGCAAGACCTCTCTGCACCTCTTTCCTCTGTTTTAAAATGAACTGATGTAGGCATCTCTGCTTGTGTCATTTTGTACCATTAGTTAGCTGCCAAGTAAAGCATACCTGTGATCCCAACCAATCATGGTGCATGCCTGTGATCCCAGCCAATCAGAATGCATACCGGTGATCCCAGACAATCAGAATGCATGCGATCCCAACCAGTCAGGATGTGTGCCTGTGATCTCAACCAATCAGGAGGCTCAAGTGAGGCTGACAAAATAGTGGCCTGCCTGAAGGGTTAACAAGAGCCTATCTCAAAATAAATGTAAAATGGTGGATGTAACTCAGAGTAAAGGCTCTGGGTTCAATTCTAAGCCCACCCCCCCCCCCAAAAAAAAGAAGCTTTTTTAGTTTTTGTTTGTGTTTTAGGACAGGGTGTATGGGGTCTACAGCGTCATACTAAGTAAATCAGACTCGTAGTGATCCACTTGTTTACAGCCTCCCAAGAGCTGAGATTACAGGTGTGCTCCACCACACCCAGGCTCCATTGTCAGCTCCAGGCCCTGGGAGTGAACCCCTACTCTCTGTGACTACCTAAGCTTGCACGTTAATCCGCTGATTATTTGGCCAGCCCACTTTTTGAGTTTTTTAAACCTACACCTGCCAAGATATTATTCTGTTGGCTGCATACGTGCTTTTCTGTGCCTTTAAAACTTTTGAATTTTTTTTTTAAATGTGTGCCTTCCTGTCATTTAAGAGAAAAACACCCACGAAACAAGATTGTTCATGTGCCCATTAGTTTTGTAGGAAGCCAGCTTCCTCGTTTTCTTTCTGTCATCGTCAGTCTTTTGGGAAGATGGTTCACACCTCAACTTTAACTTCTGCCCCTATGACGGTTCCCTTCCTGTCCTTGCTGATCCCCTAGAGTGGGTCCCCGGGCTGTCAGCGGCCACCCCAGAGGCCTGTAGTCCTGTTTCGTGCTCGGAATCTGCCACAGCACTGGAGAAGTTAGGCAGCACTCCCATCACCGGTCTTCTCTCTGTTACCTTTTGAGCCTTGCGTCCGTCGTTCTTTCCGTTCCACGTTTGTATCCATGGTACTGAGCCCTGCTCTGCTTCTTCATTGCTATTGCGGGGGTGGGGGGGGCTTGTTAAAAATCCAGGCCGGGATGACAGATGGGGGAGCCCAGCAAGCAGACCTCTGCACAGCTGCCCAGAGATACTGGACATCCACAGGCTGAGGGCAGTCCCTCTAGTGACTACCCAAATCGGGCCCCACTCCCAGAGGCAGGCTTACCGTTGCCTATAGTGGGTGCTCTCAGGGCTCCACACATTTTTCTGTATCTCCTGAAATTAATATATATATTTTTTTCTAGTGGAAACGCCTACCTAGATATTCAATAGTTACCACTAATTCAGTATTTTCAAATGGAGCAAACTTTCTCCCATTTCTTAGACATTTTTTTTTTTGGTGCCCTCTAATCTTTTATGTACTTGGTACAGGGTCTCACTATGCAGCTTGGATTTGTAGTGATCCTCCTGTTTTCAGCCTCCTCAACACTGGGGTCACAGGCTTGCGCCACCACACTTGGTCCCCATGGCCAGCTCAGTATGCCTGTGGGCATGGCATGGCCAGCATGGCCTGTGCTACAGGGATGGAAGCCCAGGCACCCTCTGATCATGTTAGGGATGTCGCCGTGTCTTACTCTCACTCCATCACTGTCCCCAAGGTGTTCTTCAGCTACTCGAATTGAAGGTGCCTCTCATGCCACCTCTGCCACACCTCTATTCCATGACCCAGGAAGTTTGCTGGTGAGGGTTTAGACATCTTAGTCTGGTGGCTGCTTTCAGCCTAAACTCACACCCCTAAATGTTTCATTTGTCTTCTTAAAAAAATAAAAACTGGATCGCTTTCCATCTGGACGTAGTAGAAATTCTCTTGGAGATGGGCAGAACTGTCCACAGCCCGCGTCTGTCCAGAGGGAGCCGTTGCCATGTCTGTCCTTTCTGGCACTGCTCCTGCCACACCAGGCACCCCTGCTTCCTCGGCCCAATCTTCAAGCCTTTGGGATTTGCCTTTCTTCCCTCTCGTTGTATTTTTTTACACATAATACATGCCTGCTTCTTCTTTCAGACCAGGAAAATATCCCTTCTTACTGTGTGGCCAAACTCTTACAATTTCTTCAGCTTTGCTCTAACCTGGGGAGTTATGACCCCTACTCTAGGGGTAGAATTTTTGAGTTCTGTGGTCTTGAATGGAGAGAATGTTACCATCTACCTGTATAACAAAAATTCAGTTTTTTCTTATATCTTGAATATAAGCAACAGAGCATAGCATGATAGGCATAATCTACCTTTGTCATCAATAGAAATCAAAGTATCTTAATACTTTATCTCAATTAGAAAAATTATCTAAAATATAAACCATAGAGTTTGTTGAGCCTACCACTCTATACTTTTATTATATCAATAATTAGGAAACATATTTATTAATGTTTCACAAATGTGGCTTTTCATTATTCTGAAAACTCAACATCAACCTACTTCATTCCTTTTCGAATTTATTTTGTGTATTTTATTTTATGCATTTACAGTTTGGGGGAAAATGTTATCTTGGCTTTTACCAAATTGTCAAAGGGGTGGATCAAATGACATCAACAATAAAAACTAGAAGAAAACTGAAGTCTCACATGGGCACACACAGTATTTAATCTTAGTTTATAAGGCAGTTTTCCCCTTTGTCTTTAGGACTCAGAGACAATAATCCTCCGCTTTCATATCCACCTGACTAACATAGTGTGTGGGATCTAGCGGCCGCTGGGGAAGTGCTGGCTGACTGACTAGCAGGCAGGTTTTCTTAGCGCCTGCCTGCCGAGGCTGAGGGTTGCAGTCACCAAGGAGCTTGCTCAATGCCCAGCCTGCGACGTGGGCCCAGTCATGGTGACCGAGCTATAACAGTTATCACCCAAGGCAGCCTTAAAATAAATAAAGATGGACACAGATTTTACAAAGAATTTCCACTAAAATGAAAAGCTAGCTGAACTGTATTCAGTGTCTTCAGGGTCGTGGAGACTGCGCAGTGGGGAGGCAAGACGACGAGCTCCTTCAAAATATTTGAAGAGTGACGGGACTTTCGGCCGTGTCTCTATTGATTGGGTTCTGTGGGCCACAAAGCCTAGACTCCTCACTGAGTTCCTGCAGACGGGAGGCCAACTTCAGTTCTCTGAGTCGCTTGGTTTATAAAGTACTCAAAATTGGTGGTTCCCATGATGTCCCATCGCCACCTCTGCTGTTGGGGCGGGGTGGATACTGCACTGTTTTTTTTTTGTTTTTTTTTTTTTTTAAGTTGGATTGGGGGAGGATGAAATTGTCACCCTGATCAGGAGCGATGTTCGCCAAAGATATTGAACAGTGTGAATGCACGCAACCAAAGCAACCAGCGGAACTGTTGGAGTGCGGGAAGAGCCCAGGCACGATTTGTGGTTGCTGTTGGAAAGTCTGATTTGTCTTTTGCCATGTTAAACATACCCTTAATTCTTAATTTTTTCTTTGTTTTCATACCTATCATGTGGAGATTATTAGACCACTAAAATCGAACCTTACCTCAACTATTATAAGACACACTAGTTAAAGGAAAATGTGAACACCCTTTCCAGTCAACCCTAAGAAACAAATCGTAATTGGAAACATTTTCCTTTGCTAAGAACGATGAATATAAAATTCCCTTGTCCTATGAGGAAAAAACCCACATCTGTTATTTTCAGCCAGGTTCCCGCACAAATGCTGAATTTCCAGGTTTGCCCAAACATCTTGCTGAAGTTCCTTGCAGCAGTGGCGTCACAGACTCGGGTCACCAAGCCCGGCTTCCTTGTGTTCCCTGGCTCCTAATTTCCTTCATCACACAATACCTGTGCTAGCTTCTTGCTCGGCTGTCCCAGGATTCTAAAGAGAAGCTAAAAACCTCTTTATTCAGATGGAGGCAACTTCGATTTGTAGCAAGAGGGCTCTGGCAGTCAGTCTTACAGCAGTTTGGGAGCTGAGCCCCTGTCTTGGGTATGCTTGCGTACATCATGGTAGGTAATAGTGTTTTATATAGAGTAAGAATTTCATAGGTTTTACTTGAAGAAAACAAATGGAATACTGCCCTGAAGTAATAATTATAAATAATAAGTATCAAGGGCATACTTAGCAAACATTAAGATTCTAGGTCTCAGCACCCTTCTGCATTGCTTCCAATTCTGTGTGTGCAATAACTCAATGGCAGTGCTGCTTATTCCGTACCTGCTGAAGAGAGGCCAGAGACGTGAAGGACCCTGACCAAGGCGATACCACTGGTCTGTGTTGATTAATAAGTGGAGCTGGGATCCGATCCCCCAGCAGACTGTCTTCAGGGCCAGCATTCTTCCAGTGTATACCAAAGGATTTCTCTACTGTTTCAACAGAAAACTATAATGATCCATTTTTAACAGAAGAGTAGATTCCTTCTGAAGTTAACGTTGAAAGCCCATGGTGGTGCATTACCCTCACCTTCTTCATGGTAAAAGCCTCTCTGGTGCTTATTTGAAGCAGATGCAAACACTTAAAACATCCATTCAGATTGCATTTCCCTGCGATTTGCTGGATGGAGGCAGGTGGCCTCCAGGAGACTCCCTTTCGAGGGACTGTCTGATTTCCTCATTTGCCTTTAAGAACCTGCGAATTCATTGGTCTGTTAAAGTGTAGCTGGCCAGAGGTTTCCGAGTACCTCTCGCTAACATCTTGTCTCTGTCTGTTGTGGAAAGCTTTAAGGCAATTAGGAGAACACACTGGGTGGGTTTTTCAAAGCACAGTCTCTCTCAGCAAATCCGTTGGCACAATCTGATGATGGGCTAATGGTTGTGCAGTTTATTTTCACATACTTTTGACTCCAGGAATTATTCATTGTGAGTTACTTAAAAGCCTTTGCCCTTAAAATGGGTGACTTTCTTTTAAACCATTGTTTTGCATTAAATTTAAGATTAAGTGCACCAGTTTTAACTCTTCAAGCTCTACACTCTCAGACTATTTCAGTGTTGTCTCTTCTAATTTTACATGCAAGGTAACAAGGGCAGCAAAATGTCAGTAGGAACACACAGCAGGGGTAATTCTGTCTCTTGTCCCCAAGGCTAGGTGAATGACAGTATCATCGCAATGTTCCCCACTTAGTAGCAAGAATGACTGGGCCTAAGTGCTTTGGTTGGCCTCAGTCTCTTGTTAACAAAGAAAACGCATCATGGACCATAAAGGATCCAAAAAAGAACATAGCGTTTGTCCCACGGTAAACATATACAGTGTCTTTTCGATGTTTTGTAATGGCCTTCAGATCTTGCTCCATGTCAAGGCTTGATCCAGGTTCATTCCTTAGAATCCTACATGGGGAGCATTTGAGGAAACAAAGACTGCATGTTGGAATCACACCTCGATTAGCTGAAGTTGCCCTTTCTAGTCAGCTTTGTCACACCCAGGGAGCATCTTCCTTCACAGAGGAGTCTTAGGCTACTGGTCGGCCCCAGAGCTCCACACCTGTAGAGGCGGTGGAGAGCAGGCCCCCTTCAGGAGAAATGCTTCTGATTCCTCTGCACCCCTTCAGTGGAGGTCCTTGCCCGTGACTTCATCACATTGTCCTTAGATTTTTATTACTGTATCCCTCCATAAATGTTCCTGTGCAGGTTCCTCTTCATCCTCCAGGGCTGAGGCCACCTCTCCTGTGTCTCTCTTCACTTCTGGCCTGATTGATATGGTCAGAAGTCTGCATCTCAGAACTTCTCAGAGCTACACATGACACTAGTGAAAGGGCATGAGGTGATTTTGCTTTCGTACGGAGGTTAATTTTCAGGGTTAAATATAAAGAGTGTCACAGAGGATCTGAAGTTCTGGTGGCCCTCATTTAACTTTGGCTTCATGTTGAGGAGTCTCTGTCTGAGTTTTTTTGTTTTTGTTTTTGGTCTGTTTCATTGTGATGGGATGGGGTGACATCTAATTTTTAAAGATGCTTATGACCTTGTTAAATAGCAGTCCCAAAATTGTGTGGCTTGTTTTGATTTTAACCAAAGTTACAGCTGCCTAGCTGTAAAGCAGTCGGTTTCTCTTATTATGACTAGTTCTTCAACTTGTACTGTTTTAAATTGCCTGCAATTAGCATATTTCAACCTTATTTTTAGGTTTAAATTGCAGTGTGAGAGTGTACTCTCCTCTTAGCTAATTAGTGCTATCAAGGAACAGTAGGTTACCTCATTAGTACCATGTGCATTTAATTAAAGAAGAGAAAATTGGAGTTAACCTCATAGTTAATATTTTCACAGAGTGTCTCAATGCCAACACCTTCAATTGGAGTCACACCCCTGTGTAACTAATTATGCACCAGTGCCAAATAAGGTTAGCAAGGGCACTATAAGGGTGTTGACAAAATAATTTAGATGAAAACGTGTTTGTTGGAGTCTGACAGTAAAAAAGAACTCGAACATTTTCCTCCCAGTCTTCATCTGGCAGCATCAAGTGACATGGTTTGTCACAAGAAACGGAAGCCAAGGGACATTTTTGGAAGCCAATTTTTTTCCTGTCTGAATTAATGTCGCTCTTATCATGAGGAAGACGGCATAAAGTCGTGGGAAGCATATAGGCTCCGTTTCTCAGACAGGACTCCACAAATTCAGAGATGTATTTGAAAAGAATTATTTATAAGATGTAATATTTACATGCATCAATCCTCTACAAATGTGCCCTGACACCCTTACCTGGCCCCTCCCTGTTCTGCTTCTTGCCTGGCCTAGTCCTGATTTCCCCTGTGTATCTTGCGAGAAAGGAGCAGTCTTTCATATCATGTGTGGAGTCGGAGGGTACACCGTCACACGCGCTCTTCAAATGCATGCAATCCTTCTGCCCTTCAGACAAAATCTTTGAAATGTCTAATGCTACTTAAGTAAAAAATGACATTCTATGTCATTTATCAATAAATAATCACTTTGTTTTTACAGACAGAAATGCAAACTGTACGTTAGAGTATGTAGAGTTGTTTCTCAAAGCAAATGGAAACGCTCAACAGGTTTTAACAATTTATTATGCGTTACTGCTCTATAATGATAGACATAAACTAAAGAGATTTTAGGATCGTTTTTACACTTCATCACAATGGAAGATTTATGTTCGTTGGTATTGGTTATTGTCAATTACAAGTGAACAGTCAGCTTTTCCACAGTTACATGCAAATAATTAAGTGCTAAGAACCAAGAACACCCTTTTCTCTAAAATCCCAGTTATTGAAATCTATACAAATATTTGACCATAATCATAGCTTAGAATTGGGGACTGAGGTTCTTAAAGCAGTGTCACTATAGACAATTAGGGAACATTTCGGTCATTGGCTTTTCTATTAGGAATCAAATATGTGACTTGTATCTGACAAATTATTCCTAGTTTTAATTTTATACTAGGATGAACTGGGAAGCAAAGACAGAGTAGTCTTGTTTGTGTTGACCTACCAATGTAATAGAAATCCCCAAAAGATAAATCTTAAAGTTAATGATATACATTATTAGCATAAGCCTTAGGACAAAAAAAAAAAAAAAATTCAACTACTGATTCTTTTTGTTTAATCTAGGAATTGCTTCCAGAAACAAAGCTATGTGTCTGTGGCCACTCTTCTGGTGATGGGGTTCCTCACAGCACATTTGCAATAAGTTCCACTGGACATTTAGCCCTGCAGCTGGAAGCATGAGGCCAGGGGCCATCCCTGCGCACTAGATTAGTGGTGCCTCCCCTGGCCGAGCAACCCAGAGAGGACTCACGTGATGCTGCAGCTGCGATTGGCTGGCTTTCCCTTGTTTCTTGTTCTGACTTCTTCCGTGTCTCCTCAGATCAATGATTTAGCTTCCTTGAGCCAGTGGCCCAAAGGATCACCTTAATCTTCTTAAATCTGTAGCACTAGTATCATTTTTTTTTTCTTTCAAACACTTAGGAAAATTTGATGAAAGACTGTTGATATGCAGAAAATAGATTGTAGTTTATGGATGGGCCCAATACACATTTTAGAATATATGCTATTCCCTATTCTGGAAGTTGCCCTAGAAGTATCTGAAGGCTTAATGTGGGAGAGGTGTGTGTGTGTGTGTGTGTGTGTGTTTGTGTGCGTGTGTGTGTGCGTGTGTGTGCATCCTTCTACTAGAGTGCAACTTATCTCTTTGGACTATAATATGCAATAGAAATTATATTTCTATGGTAGTTCACATGCCAGTTAGCTTTAGAATGGAATAATAATTCTGAAGTGTCTGTTCAAGAATTTTAAAAACAAACTATGTCATGTTTCTGCTTGGTGATGCTTCTAATCACATTAAGAAATCACTGAATATGTATAATCATGTTTGTTTGTTTTGTATTTTAGAGAAGGGTCTACAGGGTGTTGAGGGTCTCACTACTAGAGCAGACTTGTACTGATACCCCTGTGTATAGCCTCCCAAGATCTGGGATTACAGACATGCAGCACCACGTCCAGTCTCAGTTACCATCCCAGCAGGCACCAGAGGAATGGGGCTGGCATGGCGGGCCTGAGAATCAGAAAAAAATCATGTATTTTAATGGAATTTTTTTGTTAATATATTTAGTACAGGGTATTCAAGGTCTCACTACTAGGCGAGACTCGTAGTGACCCACCTGTTTAGAGCCTCCCAAGAGCTGGGATTACAGATGTGCACCACCACACCCAGCCTCAATTACTATCTCAGTGGGCCCCAGGTGTGGGGCCAGCACTGCAGGGTGGGGATCTAATCCCAGTGTGCACGCCTACCTAAGCAGGTTCTTTCGTCTGCTGAGTTATCTGGCAGGCCCTTTTAATAGAAATTTTACTTGGTTCCTTATGAACCAATAATCAATTTCAACAGGACATAGTATTAGTACTTTGCCTCAAAATTTTTTAGCTGGGCCAGTGACATAGCTCAGCAGACTAAGTGCCAGGGTATGACGATCCTCTGTACCACATGCCAGGCCAGTCTGGCCCCACTAGGGACACCACGTAGTCCAGGTATGGTGGCACTGTGACCCCCATGCTGAAAACAGCAGGATCCCCACGAGTCTGGTCTGCATAGTGAGACCCTGCACCAGATACAATAAAGAAAAAAAAAAACTAAGCCACACACAACACGTCCTGACAACTTATATAATGTAACACATTTAAGATT
>PVJA010007949.1:39086-66492 GCA_004027025.1 Myocastor coypus | reverse complement strand
GAGAGAGAGAGAGAGAGAGAGAGAGAGAGAGAGAGAGAGAGAGAGAGAGAGAGCATCCTTTTTTGTTTGAGACAAGGTCTTGCTATATAGCCCAGGCTGACCTCAAACTACTCCAGAGGCTGATGGAGGAGGACTGTGAGTTCAAGGCCAAGCTAGGCAACTTTGCAAGATAAAAAAGAAAAAAAAAAAAAGCATGCCAAACCTGCACTAGGACATGAGTACCTATGATGATATTATTGGTGTAATGCCATAACATTTAGTTGTCTACTACATGTTATTGAATGGGAAAGGCAAGATGAAATGGATAACTGGAACATGTCTACCTATACACAGGGATATTATTTGACAAGAAAAAGAAAGTTCTGATGAACCGTGAAAGTGCTGAGGGAAAGGGCCAAAGGGCCACTACATGGTTCATGATTCCATTTATTACAGGAAATATACCCAGGCATGGTAATGCACACTTGGGAGGCTGAGGCAGGAGGATCATGTATTTGAACTCAGTCTGCACAACTAAGTAACTTAATCATACCCTGTCTCCAAATAAAAACAATTTAAAAAAGGACAGGTGAAATAGCTGGATGTGAAGACTGTGGGCTTGATCCTGGTACAGAAAAAGTAAAGAAAAGGGAGGGAGGGGAGGGACAGGCAGGAAAAGAAAAACAGAAAAAGCAAAGAAAAGTCTGTAATTGACAGCCACAAGGGAACTACAGATTGGCAGGGCCAGGGCTGGGATGGCAGTGTTGGGAGATGCGCCCCCTAGAGGTGGGCACATGGTCTCTTCTTGAAGTACAAATGTTCTGAAGTTGACCACAATGGGTACCAATTCTGGGTATATTAAAACCCATCGAGTCACGTGTACTTTACATGGCTTGTACAGTATAGGAATTAGAGCTCAATAAAGCTGTTGAAATGCTGCATGTGAAAGAAAGGTAGAGAAGCACATGATTGTCCCCATTTTCCAAAGAAGAAGAAAAAACAAAACAAGAGAAACAAAATAGAACTGGGGCCAGGGAGACAGCCTAGTGGTGTAAGCACCTGCCTGGCAAATGTAGTGTCCTGAGTTTAATCCCAAAAGGGAGAGGAACTATAGAGAAACACTACATCTGAGATGAACCATAAAATAAATGTCCTGATGGGGAGAGGAGCTAGGATTCTGGGATAGACTTTGGATCTGGCTTCAAGCCAGGCTAATGTGTAACAAAATTTTAGAAATGAATCACCAAACAACTGAAAGCACGGTTTGCGGTGTTCCTCTGCCAGGCTGGCCCTAGGCTCCGGGGGCTCAGGGCACAGCTGACCACTTTTCTAGCCAGGTTATGCCAGGGACAGGTGCAACACTGCAGAGGTCTCCAACCCATTCCAGGAACCCTGCAGCTGCAGTGACAGGAGCGAGGGGAATCACTTTTCATTCGCACTGTGGATTGAACACAGGGCCTTGGCACCAGCTATATCTCTAGCCACTTTATGTGTAGTTGTGAGACAGGCAGACACATTAAGTTGCTAAATTGCCCAGGCCGAACTTTGGATCCTCCTGCCTCAGTCCCCTGAAGGGCTCGAATACAGATGTGTACTACATCAGCCCAAGAGGAGCTATATTATTGTCAGGGCTTGTGTCTAATGCCCCCCACCACAGACACATGTACTCAGGGGCTGGGCTTTTCATGGCTGGGTGGATCTAGGGTGTAATGCTGGGATCAAGGGAGTGCCCACCCACCCCCACCCCTGACAGGCAGCAAGCTAGGGGAGCATAAAGGCAGACTGGGTGAGGCACACTGCCTTCTCCTCGCCCTGCTTTGCCATGAGCTGTGTCTCAGTTACTCTTCTCTCGTTGCTGGAACAAATACCCAGCACCCAAAATGAAGGAAGGAAAGGTGTATTTAGCTTACAGTTATTGGAGGTTTCAGTCCATACTCCACCAGCTCCAAGGTAGCCTTGCACATGGCAGAGGGCAGCAGATCATGGCGATGGGGCTGCAACAAAATGGTGACAGAGGCAACCAACCAACCAGGGAAACAGAGAGCCACAGAGAGGGAGTCTGTTCCTCTGTCTCTCTTATATTACATTCAGGCTGCCTCAGGCCACACTCATAATCCCAGCAGTACTAAAACACGTAATCCCAGTGGATCATGGGTTGGTTAGTCTCAAATTCTAGAAGTTCTCATCCCATGACTGCATGAGGCTTTGCAAGGAGAACTAGACACAAACCATAACAAGTTGATTCTCTCCAAGATGCCACAGGGCTGTGCCACCCTGCCTTGGAGCCGGCTATCCATAGACTGCAACTTCTCTGCTACTATAGATGTTAGTACTTTGCTACCTATGGGCTTGGGTATCTAAATGTTTACAATATCATTACCTGTTTTTTTTTTTTTTTGAGAGACTGGGGTTTGAACTCATGACCTTTTACTTGCCAGGCAGGCACTTGTGCCACAGAGCTATCTCCCCAGTCCCTTTATTACCTGTGTTTAAAGAGACCACGACAAAAGAACCAGTTGTCACTTTATCAAAACACTATGGAGGGTCAGCCAGATAGCTCAGCCATTTAAAGTGCCTGCTTAGACACAGGAGCCAGGGGTTCCATCCCCAAGCTTGAGTGTGGCCTTTTCCCCTGGGCACACTGAGACTTTTGATGGAGACTGGGCATGGTGGTGCCAACCTGTAATCCCTGTGCCTGGAAGGCTAAAAAACAGGAAGGATCACTATAACTCTGACTTGTGCAGTGAGACCCTGTATTAAATGCATTTAAAACACACACACACACACACACACACACACACACAAACCCTACTATGGAATCAGAGGAAAACAAAAGATTTAAAAAAAAACATTTATTAAAACTTTAAGGTCACTTTCAAAATGTATTAAAACCAGAGGAAAAACTAGTCAGTTAACTCTAAAAGCTACAACTTCAGAAATTAAATATTGAGAGATTTAGGTTTCGAGAAAGATGTCAGATAAGTCTTCCTCAAAGGGTTTCTCTTCCATTCCTGAGCACCCTGGGACCTGGACCATCCCAGGGTCACTCTTGCTGTGGAGACATCAGTGCATCTCTGCTGCAGGTGCTGTGATGACACCAAGTCTCCAGTGACAGTTCCCATTTCTTCTGTAGGTCTTCAGAGCACCAAAACCTGAGACTTTTCCTTTCCTGACTCCCCAAAGTGCTACTTGTCCTGGGCTTCACCGACCACATCCCTACCACAGGACACCTAGGGCCAGCCAGTTTCACTCTCAGAAGTTTTTCCTCAGTTCTTGGTCCCGAAGACAAAAATCACCTGGCTGGTCAACTGCGTAGGCTGAAGTGGGTTAAAACTCTATAGGAAACGGTAGACTCGCGTCCAGAGGTAGATGAGGACGGTTGCTAGAACGCAGGACAGAAAAGTCTGGAACAGCTGTGCTTTCCAGTAGGAGAGAGGCAGGGGGCCCCTGAAGGAGATGCAAAAGCCGTCCTGTGGGAGACAGGAGAGAAGGTTAGCAGCTTCTAGGTGGCCCCACAAGGCCTGGCTCTGTCCCCAGCACAGAACCGGAACAGCCCCTCACACACACACACACACACACACACACACACACACACCTGCCCATGCACCCACACTGCAGCCTCTAGAAACAGAAAAATAACAGATTTAAACAGGAAGGCGAAGGCTGGGAAGAGAGCCCAGTGGCATAAGCACCTGCCTGGCAAGCACAAGGTCCTGAGTTTGCCCTCTGGTATAAATAAACATAAAAGTAGGTGATTGTAAGAAAGGGGACCAAGAGATCCTACTGCAGGTAAAAACGCTCCGGTGCTTTCTGTGTCTGTGCTGAGGGAGAGGAGGAGAAATAGCCAGAAAAGATGTGATAAAGTTAGGGCTTGCTTTTTAAATTTTTTTTGGAGAGTTATTAAAATGGTAATTTCAAAAACACTGCAGCTTCAGGATACAAAATTACTCAAAGCTTTTTTCTCCTGCTGTCCTGGAAAACCCTTCAGAAAATTCCCTGGAGGCCTTAGAGACTCAGGAAGCCCTGACCCGGGCCCTGCACCCCTGCTTTGCACCGCTGACCCGTGCCGCCTCCACAGGTGGGCAGGGAAGCAGCGGTGCTGCAGCTGCGGAGCTGAGCTTCAGACCCGCAGACCCTGCCAGCTCTCGGGGTGCTCCATGCTGAGCCGCACCTTGGATTTTCTGCCTAGCACCCCCTTGCCACACTGAGCCTCTGGCTGACTGTCCTGACGGGTCTCTTTCCGCACAAGGTGTCAGCGAGGCTCCAAACACTCCGTGTCTCGGGTGGGCTGCTAAGTGCCTTGTCCCAACTTTGGGCTCCCCAAAGGACACCCCGTGAGGACATTCTGTCCTCAGCACGGCGATCAATGTAGTCGCTGGGCACTGCCCACCTGGGCTAAAAAAAAAAAAAAAGCGAATCTGACCTATTCACATTCTGTCCCTAGGATCCTCAGAGCCCAGCACCTTGAGGGAAAGCGGCCCTTTATCCTGTCACACAGCAGCAGCTCTATGTAACACCGTCGAAGGTGGACTACGTTGTCATGGTGCTAGCTTCTGGACCAAGGACAGCTATCACTTGGGATGCGTAGGTTCGCTGGCAGAGGCAGGCAGATCTAGGTACACTGCATGAACACCTGGGCATCTGTCCCTGCGCCTACCCTTTTGTAGTTGGTGTCACTTAGCCCACAAACTCAGAAAGCTAGTGCTCCTCTCCCTCTCGGCTCCTCCCCAGGTGCGAGGAGGCCCTGTGAAGATCCCACGGGGCCAGGCTGAGGACACTATCAGACCGGATAAGGAGTGGAATGCGCCAGGGCCCCTCCCCGCCAACCAAATCACCACCACGGGAGACTACAAGAGCCCTCCAGGTTTAGCAGTTTGTAGTGACCCTCATCTTATGGGCCACTTCACCCTTGTTGCAGCTCCAGTAAAGCGGGGGGGCAGGAGCCCAGCCTTTCAGGAGCCGCCTTTCTGGTACAGGGCTGCAGACCTGGTCACCCAGACCACAGCTGAGGGTGTCCCAGGTGCCTGGTGGAGCACAGCGGTTCAGGGGTCAGTGGCTAGGGCACCACACGCTTCCCAGCTCCCTGCCTGACAGGCCTCAGCCTTTGCAAGGGCGCAGTCAATGAGCAGAGGAAGAAAACCACCACCTGGCCCTTGCTTTGGGTCTGCGTCTAGTGAGCAAACCTGCAAACAAAGTGGAGAAGGCTGGGGCGAGGCCAGTGTCCCGCGAGCCTGCGCCCCACTCCGGACTGGTATCCGGGACAGGCAAGGTCCCAGCAAGTCAGTTTCTGCCCACTGGTGCGTTGGTGCAAAGCTCCGGCCCTGGGACCCCGGCTTCCTGCTTCCCCGGCCCGCGGCGCGCTGCTCACCCAGCCACCCTGTGCCTCTATCCAGGCGCGGTGCTGTCCCGCGAAGCGTGCGGTTAGCCGGCCGGCCAGGCGCTCGCTCTGCAGGGCCAGGTCCGCCCGCGGGCTGCCTCTGCGCCGCTCCAGCAGCGCTCCCGCCAGCGCCGCACTTGTCACCACGCGCAACCACGAGGGGTTGAAGCCGCCGGGCAGCAGCGTGTCCAGCAGCATGTCCAGCAATGCGACGTTGTCCCCGCTGTAGTCGTGGTAGCGCTCAAAGTAGCCTGGGTACCGGCGCCGCAGTTCCTCGGCCGCGGTGCGCAGCATGGCTGCCTCCCTGGTGCGGGGCTCATGGCCTGGGGTGCCGGGCTCCCGTGTACAGAACTCCAAGTAGTCGGTGAACAGCTGCTGCGTCTGAATCCACAGCTCGTCTCCCATTTTGGCGCCGTGCCCAGTGCCCCAAGCGCTCTTTTAGACCCATGAGCCCTGCCTGCACGTGCGCCTGCTCTGACACCTGGGCGCACCCGCACCGGTGATCGCTCAGCTCCGGCTAGCCGAGGTACAAACAGGTGGAGGTAGTCGGCTGGATTGGAAGGGGTAGCTGCCTCGCTACGTAGTTGTGGCTGCCTTTAGCCCGGGTTGGTCTCAAATTCACCAGAGTACAAGACGCACACATGATATTTTTTCTAAACACTATTAGTACAAATCTTTCTTATTGAACAAAGAGAAAGCAGCTGTATGGATAGTCCCATAGTCCATAATAGTAGTGGGTTATCAGCAGAACTTGCAATGTCGAAAGCTCTTGATTTGAGCCTTTTACAGTTCAGCATACTAGTCTGGCTTTCCTTTTTATATCTCGTGGTTATACTTTTCTGCTGGATGGTTAAGACCAAGATAAAGCAAAACCTTTATAACAAAAAATGTAACTTTTGTATCCGACAAGGTCAGTCAAATCCCCTCAGGATTTACCCTGAAACCATGCACAGCATTTTGTAGATCTTTTGTCAGTGTCGGCCCTCTGGATGAGTCATGGCCATTTCTTGACCAGTTTGTTCTCTGTGAAAGCTTGAGAGGTGGCCCTCTTTTTTAATAATTAAAATTGCTAGTGACGGCCAAGAATAGTCCCATCATATTTTGAATAACAGATTCATTGAGTTAAAATTCAGCATAAGAACTACCCCTTTATGGTAGGCAATTCAGTGGTTTTGCAACAGTCACCTCTAATCCCATTACCCTACAAGAGCCTCAGGACCCACTGGCAACCACTCCACCTCCAGCTGCACGTGACCACTCATCTATGTGATTTCTGTGGCAGACATTTCATGTAAATGAGCTCATAAGGGAGGCACGGCACATCGCAGTGTATTTACATTCAGGGGTTCATGTTTACCGAGGTGGGATAGGTTATATTCCTGACCCTGTCTCACTGGAGGACCTGCACTTTTAAAAAATACCAATGCGAAATATAAAACGATTTCACTTCTTGCAGTAGAGTTGATCCTGGGTCAGCCCACTAGAGGTCAGAGTTCCCATGAAGCCGGACCAGTCCCAAAGTTTGCCTGGGTCCCACCAGGCCCTGTCAGGCAGTGAGGCCTCCTGTGCAGGAGCACGCAGGCTCTCTCCCAGGGCTTTAGCGAGTGATCAGCAGCTTTTGGGTCCCCCCCACGAACCACCTCACCCCTCAGCTGCCTAGAGTGGATCTGGGGGCCCCCCTGGAACCTAGGCCTAAGCTTGCTGTGGGCTAGGGTGATGTTCCTTAGCAGGAAAGCCTGAAAATTCAGAGCTACAAATCCTTGGCCCAGTCTGTGTCTCTAGCCTGGGCTGGGCTCCCCTGGGGCCCTTGTCATCCTCCTTTGAGATGGTTCTCTGTGGTCACAGGCTGTATTGGTTGGGCTTCCCTAGGCAACAGGATAATAGAAAATGTGTGAGTGTGATTGTGTAGTGGGACCTGCTAGGTAGTTTCCAGGATAAGGTGCCCGCCTTCGCAGTGGAGAGAGGGCATCTGGCAGCAGAAAAGTGTGACCACGAGGTGTAAAAAATGATGCCATATTAATATGCTAAGCTGTAAAAGCCTCCATCATCAACTTCTGACAATTACCAGCTGTGCTGATTATGGACTACTGGACTACACAGAGTTATATTGCTAAGTTCAAGTACCTACAATCTTTGCACTGGCATCAAGTCTAAAAAAAGTCCTTTAGGGCCAGTGAGATGGCTCAGCAGTCTAAAGCGCCTGCCTAGGAAAGTTCAGGCAAGCGCTGGGACTGCTGCTGGATCCCTGGTACCACATGCTGCACCACCCCACCCCAGGATGAGCTGAGCCGGCCATAACACAAATAAATGAATAAGGTTTAAGAAAAAATAAAATCACATCTTTTTTTTTTTAAAGGTCCTTTAAAGACTTCTCCAGATACAGCTTCTCTAACTGCAGTGGCATGCCCATCTCTGACGGAACAAAACAAAAAGGGGGATATGTTGGGAACCTGGAAGCTAGGAAATTGATCAAATGTGTGTAGGTGAGACTAGGACTAAGTGTGTGTGTGTGTGTGTGTGTGTGTGTGTGGAGGGGGGATGTTGTATTTAGTATAGGGTCTCACTACATAGATCTAACTCAGTGATTCTCCTGTTTTCCGCTTCCCACTACTCCCAGTCTTAATCGCAATCTCAGTGTGCCCAGCGCAACATGCAGGTGATTGAAGCCTAGCCACTGTGCTCTGCCTAAGCAGGCACTTTAGTCCGCTGAGCCACCTGGCCAGACCACTCCTGTATTTTGTTGTGCTTCTGGGCTCCTCTGCCTACCAGGCAGACCACCCACCACCTCCCCCAGTTTTTGTCTTCTCCTCTGTCCTTTTTTCCTTCCTGCTGTCCTATCTCCATTTCTATCTGGCTGGCCCAATCATGCCTTCTGTTGTGCTGCTGGCTTCCCAGCCCCTTTCCATCAGCTCAGCCTCTGGGCGGGGTGGGCAAGGGGCTGGCTGAGGCCCTGTATCCAAGCATCTGTCCCCTTATCACAGGTTTGGCCTCAAGTCTTCTAAAAAGAAGGAAAACCACAAAAGCCATATGGCATTATTTTGAGTATGCAAAATACAATTTATTCCAGATCTTTCCTTGTAGCCTACACAGGGCGTAATCCTGAACAGGTGTTCCATCAACAAGCCCGGGCCCAAACCCTGAAGAGCGACCTCCTGGGGTGGGGGAGGACAACAGGTCTGGGCGTGACCCTGGAGCGCTAGGGAATTTCCCTGTGCCCCAAGCCAGGTCAGATGTGGGGGCTGTCAGGACCACAGCCAGGCACCCAATACTGGCCCTGGGAAACCCATGTAACCTTCTATGCCCCCAAAAGGGAAAGAGAGGAAATCAAGGGTCCTGTAATAAATAACTCCTGACACTGCCTAGAAGGAATCACTATATTTAAGTAAAGACAGGGTACTTCAGGCTGTCCTTGAGCTCACTTTGTAGCCCAGGCTGGTCTGGAACTTGTAATGATCCTCCTGCCTCAGCCTTGAATGTTGGGATTATAGGGATGCGCCACTATGCCCAGCTGACATTACTGTCTGAGGCCTGCCCAGCAGTACTGCCCTGTAGACATGATCACAGTGGGCAACTCTACCATACAAATACAGCTGACACAGATGCAAGCTGCTCTGACCCGTTTGCACTAATATTACTTGTCAGCATTCATTTATTTTAATTACTATTACTGTGTTGGGTTTTTGAAAGACAGTCCATTATGTAGGCCAGGCTGCTCTCCAACTTACTGCAATCTGCCTGCCTCAGCCTCCCAAGCACTGGAACCACAGGCATGGGCCACTATGCCTGCTCTAATAGGTGGTGACGTTGGTTTGTTCTCTGCAGCACGTGTTATAAATGGCTGTGCTGTACCCCTGAAGTGGCTGCCCTGTGACACAGGCCAAAGGCCCTGTGCATGTGATGCTTGCTTCTCTCTCACCTTTAACAGTGCTCACAGACAGCACTTCTGTTTATCAGGCAGACAGAGGAGTAGCTAGCTGAAAGGGCAGCTTTCCCTGACAGAACATGTTTTTAAAAGCAGTGCTGCCTGCTGACATTTAGAATTGGAATCTGCTTCTCCCAGGGACCCCACGTGTACCCCAAGGGCCAGAACTTGCACAGGACACCCTAAGTGCCAGATTTTTGGGGAACAGTGACAACATAATAAAGTCCAAAGAACCTTACAAATGGACAAACTTCAGGTGTCCGAAGTGAGCAATACTGAAGTTGAAGGTGTTGGCACGGTCCTCTGGTGTGTGACCGGGTGGTGGCTTTGACAGTGACCCTGGAGACAAGTCTTTGGGGAGCCTGAGCTCCTCCCAGCTGGGTCCTGTTGGAGCTGTCACTTGCTGCCCGGTCTGCTGCCTCTTGAGGGAGTGCTAAGCCCAGACCTGGAAGGCAGGAGCAGGAACTGTTCAGTGCTTGGCCCTGGCCTGCAAGGTGGAGCTGAGAGAGCCAATAACCGCCCTCCGCTTCCCACCACCACCTGCCTTGCTGAGAACGCGCATGCGCACAAGTAGGGACTCGCTTGCTTCACAGAAGAGCACATACATGTGCACAAACAGAGTCTCTGCCACAGGAACTCACAGTCCTTGCCCCTCTTTATCGGAGAGCTGCACATTAAGTCACCCTTCAGTGGAGACACCCAGATGCCAGAGCCACTCTGTCCCCCACCCCACCCCAGGATCTGGAGAGACTCCTGTCACAGAGGCTGGGCCCTGCCCGCTGGCCAAAACGGTCCCGCAGCCCCTCTGTATCCAGGGCTGAGCCCTGATCATCCACACTGAGCTGGGCAGAGACCTAGCTTCCGCTCCACAAAACACCTACCTCGGTGCATCGAGGAACCCACAAGGCCACGCCAGTCTGACAGAACATTCCAGGGAAGCCTAGAATCCCCAAGGGGCCTACAACACCGACACCACAGGGCTAACAAGCATGGTAGGAAACAGGATGGGACTGTCACCAGCCTTGGTATCCTGGGCCAGGGCATTTAGGGTCCTCCACCCAGTGGATAGGGCCTTCTCTGCCTGGGGCACTGCCCCCCTGCTTTCGCTTGCAGGGAAACAGAGGCACAGCTCCTTACCCGGAGGGTGTGGTCCCAGGACCCTGAGCAGAAGGCTGTGCCATCAGGGGACACACGCAGGGTGCTGACGCGGTTCTCGTGTCCAAACAGGATGGAGACACGTGCGCCCTTGAGCACATCCCACACGTTGATGGTGTAGTCATTGTAGCCGGCAAACAGCAGGCGGCCTTGAAGTGGGGGACAACGTGTTACAGGGCTACTCCTTCCCAACGTGTTACAGGGCTACTCCTTCCCGAGCTGCTTCCTCTCTTGACCTGCTCACTCACTCGCTCATGTAGTCTATGGACCCTGTGCTCACTCCTGGGACTCAGGGGGCGCTCGGGTGCCGCCAATCCCGGAAAGAATTGCTAGTGTCATGTGGCACAGCTTGGCTTTAAGGGCCTGCATGCAGCTGTGTGTCCCACGGATGTTTGTGCACAAATGCAGTACTGAGAAAGGACAGAGCATTCTTGGCCCCTGGAAGGCAGAGTTGTGCTCTGGGGCAGGTGTGGCTGGCCAGGAGGCTGTCACAACCTGGCCTTGAAGGACAGGGCCATGCGGGCAGCTCAGCCAAGGGAGGAGCCCTTACCACTGAGGGAGAAGTCCACACTGGATGCCCCGAAGATAATGCTCTCCTTGGAGTAGATGGCCACCTCCCTGTCTGCCCGGAGGTCATACAGGCGACACTGGGCACAAAGAGACAGAAAGGTTTTCTTCACTTGGCCAAGTGGGGTGCCCACCCTTAGACTCAGTGTCCCTGTTGGGAGAGTCAGAAAGGAACAGGCTCTACCGCTAAAGCGTGAAAAAGTTACTTTCTAAAATATAAAATGAGGCTGATACAACAGTCCTACAAAGCACTGTATGTGGTTTCAAAGTAAATCCTGAGGGGATTTGACTGATCTTCGGAGATATAAAAGTTCCATGTTTTGTTATACAGGTCTTGCTTTAACTTCCCCTTAACCACCCAGGAGAAAAGTTTAACCATGAGGCATAACATGTAAAGCTAGATTAGTATATTGAGCTGTAAAAGGCTTAAATCAACAGTTTCCGACATTACCAGTTCTGACACTAATCCACTGTGAATATGGAATACTGGACTATGTATACAACTACTTTCTGTTAGTTCAATGAGAAGAAATGTTTCGTACCAACAATGATTAGAAAAATTGTCATGTTTACACCCTGTGCTCTGTATAACTACTTATTACAAGGACAACAATATGCATTGTATCAATGATTGGAAATGTACTACTAACCTGTTTTTGAAAATATCACATTGTTATTTTTTATTAAAAGAGAGAATAAAATACAATAAACTAAAATGAATATAGCACATGGCTTTTGCCCAGGACAAATTCCTGGTGAGAGCACAGGCACTCACTGTGGCATCATCGGAGCCTGAGGCGAAGGCATCCCCGCTGGGGTAGTACCTGCAGGAGGCAAAGAGGATGTCATGGGCCTAATGTTCATCTTCCAGCTACCTTGGGGTGGGAGCAATCTTCCTCTGGGTCAGAGGTGATAGTTAAATGCACGGCCAGTGTGTCCCCGTGCTTCTCTGGCCTGGATCTGGGGCCAGGGAGAAGGAAGTGGGGTGGCCAGGAGCAGAAGAACCACCCTGCAGAGCCCTGCTCAGCCACCTACACTGGTGTGCGCCGAGTTGCTCAAACACAGTGGTCCCAGTGTAGCCCTGTGATCCATGTGCACAGCTTTGACCTCTACTCTCTGTGCCCCTCCAGGCTTCATGCCCTGGGAAAGCAGAGCTGGGTCTTCCCTACTCAGGTTTTTCTATTGCAATGCCACTGGGTAGGGATGCATGTGAAACTGCATTTGTTCCCTAAATTTTATGTCAACTGTCTCCCACAGGAGGTGGCACCTTGTTCTCTCTTGGCCACCTCTGTGGTGTCCCCAGTCCTGAGAACAATGCCTAGCACAGAAACCACACAGGTCTTTGTTGAATGAAAGAGAAAGACTGACTTGACTTTGGGGTCTCTAAAGCAACACAGTTACAACTCCCCGAGGGGGCTCGGTCACTGCTAGCCCTTGTTGCTTAGGGGCCCTCTCCCAGCAGGGACACTGAGTCTAAGGGTGGGCACCCCACTTGGCCTGCACCCCAGAATCTCCATGGGACAGAAGAGCACTGTGCCCAGCCCACTCACTGACCGGACGCTGTTGATGTCTGACTCGTGAGTCTCAAAAGCCTGCACGCACTGGCCGGAACGCATGTCCCACACCATGGCCTTCTTGTCACAGCCCTGCAAAAGTGAGACCATGTGGGTTATGGCTGCTGTGGGGGTGGCCTGTACGTAAGGCCTAGATCCAATGCGATGCTGATCCCAGGGCCCCAGCAAGCCTCTCAGGGAAGCAGTTTCTCCTGTCACAGGTTTCCAAGCCCAAATTCATGGTGTCCCCTCCCCAACCCCTCCTGCTTTCAGCTCCGGCTATGAGCACCGAGTCGCCAATGAGATCTAGTGTCCCTGACACAGGAAGGGGTCTCAGCGCTTTAGCAGACTCTGAGAACGTTTTGATGAATTCCTGCAGCTTGACTACCCAGCCAGCTCACTAGTGTGTGCAGATTCTCGGCAGTGGATGGGGGAAGTGAGGGTCCAGGGGGCTGACGGTGTCACAGGACAACCGTGAGGAACACAGCATTTGGCACTTTTATTGAGCACAGGGATGAGGAGATGCAGGGCTTTCCCCGAGTTTTCAGTGCATGCTGCGTTGTTATCCCTGCCTCAGAGGGGCCACCTGGCTCTGGCTACCTCTCAGGACTAGGGAGTGGGCAGCTGGAGTGGGGGTTCCTGCATCTCCTGTCCATGGTCCACACTGTATCCTGATGGGCTAGAGCAATGCTATATCCCTGTTCCTGGCTTGCTACCATCTGCTCGCTGCCAACACTTGCACTCACTCTGGCAGCATCGCAGGGCCATGAAGTGCAGCTGGCACAGGATCAAATTGCAGACAGGAAACTCAAGAGCTGGGTAGCAGAAGCTGGGACCAGGTACCCCGATTTCTCATTGGCCCAGGCTGAACCTGTGCCTGCTCTGTCTCTGGCCTTGGGGTGGTGGCAGCAAACAGCCAGTAGGAGTGGGGCAGGACACTGGTTCACAGGTGAGCCCTGTGTACACCACATGGACACCTTTGCTTCAGTAGCCATGACTCCTTGCCTGCACCCCACCTCCTGCTCTCAGACATGGGCTCTGTCTTCGGATGTCAGGTACAAGGGGTGACAGAAACTGGTGATCGTTCACATGAAAAAATGTTACAGTAAAGGATACACAGCGGTGAACCCTCCCCCTTGCTATCAACACACTGCTGTCCTTGTCACCTCCTGCAGCGGCTCTAGAGTCCTGTGTCCTTAGATGCGCTGTGGGTCTTCAGGACTGGTGGTGGCCGCGGACAGTGTGTCTCTTGCTGGGCTAATCTCCAAATGTTTCAGCATTGCTGTATATTTAGGTCACACCCTGAGAAGCTGCCGCAGCCTTGGGACAGTGGTGTCACGGGGTGGAGTGAAAAGGGGACCTGGAGCCCAAGGGGAGTGTGGGGAGTGAAGGGCACTCGGGATGCCCCTGCAGATGGCCCTGGCCATTACCCCGGACACAAAGGTGTTCCCAGTCTCTGAGGGCGCCAGGTCCAGGCACAGCACGTCAGCTCCGTGCCCATGGAAGCTCTGCAGCAGCTGCCCGCTCTCCACGTCCCACAGCGCGCACGTGCCATCGCCGCTGGCCGTCAGGATCTGCCGCAGGGAAGGACAGGGTCAGCTCAGATGCCCGGGTCTCAGCAGGTCCCAGCTGTGTGTCCTGCACCTGGTTCCCCCCAGGGCTGGCACCTAGCTGGGCCTTGTGCAGGAGGCACCAGGAGACATCTGTGGGCAGGCTCCCTCTGCTCCCCTGCTTGCTCCTCTCCTCTTTTTGTTTCATTTCCTTCTGGGGAGAGGAGACTGGAATTTGAAACCAGGGCCCCCGTTACCAGGATAAGTGCTCTGCCACTGAGCTGCATCCCCAGCTCTTCTATTTTATTTATTTGGTGCAGGGTCTCACTATGCAGCTCTGACTCATAGTGATCCTCTTATTTCTAGCCTCCCAAGTGCTGGGATTACAGGCGCACACTACCATGCCCAGACTCCATCGATGGCTCAGCCTGTCTGAGAGCGGGACCGGCGTGGCAGGTGAGGCCAGGAATCCTCAGCTCTTTTAAAACATATTTTGAGACAAAGTTTTGTTAAGTTGCCCTGGCTCTAATCCTGCTATCCTCTTGCCTCAGCCTCCTGAGTAGCTGGGATGACAGGTGTGTACCTTTCTCTGGCCACTGTGTGCCTGTCTGATGGCTGGAGGGGGGGGGGACCTGCTTTCAAGTAGAGGACATCATGCCTGGCTGGGATGGTGTAGGGGGTGCTGAGACCCAGGGAGGTGGCCCCAACTCGAGAGGCAGCCGGAGCTGACAGGCCCAGTGTAGTATCCCAGGGCTTGGCACTGTGGAGGGACTGTGGGACAGGCATGGGCAGAGGTCCCTGGGCTTCTACAGGTGCTGAAGAACACAGAGTCCAATATCAGCAGGGTCACCGCCCCCCTGCTCAGCACTTCCCCCCTGAAGCACTGCGCTGTACTGGTTAGAACTGCGCCAGGCAAACCGGGGATAGGGAGAGGACTCCCCACCCAGGGGACCCTACCAAGCTCCCCGAGGACCAGGGCGGCATGGAGCACCCACAGCTTTGGCATCTGCTGTCCCACCTGCATGTCAGAGTTGGTGAAGCTGCAGGCTGACAGGTAGTTGGTGTGCATGGCCACTGACTTCTTCTTGGCTGCCATGTTCTCGTTCTTGTCAAAGGTCAGCGGGTACACGGAGCACTTGTTATCCAGTCCCCTGGGGACAGGACCACCATGGGTCATGTGGATGTGTGGCTTGGGGCACCACCACCTGCACTCTGCCTGGCCTCTGTACATCCACTAATCTGGAACTCTGCCCCGCAAATTTCACATTGAAGATTCCCAAACCTACACTACAACGATGACTGAAAAATACAATAAACGTCTGAGCAGCCATATCTTTTTGCCTAGACTCACAGCCACTTTGTCTGGCTTGTGGAAGGGAATCTCAAACCCTCCTCCTTAGTACATGGGAGGAAATTCACAAAGCCCCACTGTGTTCCTCAAATAAGCCACCTAGCCAGCGTCTCTGCTGTCCTTCGGACCCAGCCCCACCTCAGTTCAGCAACTACCGTAAGACCTTTCCACCCTGGACACACAATCTGCCTATTTTTGTATCCATAGTAGGAGTTCTCAGGTCCCTTGTTCACAGTCTGTCCCTGGATCTGTCCACATTTTGTAAGGCTGTCAAGGACAGACTGAGGGTCTTATGTCTGAAACTTGATGTCAGGCTGGGATATCCATGCAGACACAGTGAGCCTGAGGACGGGGCAGAGTGTGCCTGATGGCTATGCATGCTGAGGTCACGTGACACAATGTCCTCAGCATCTGTGTTCTGGGGAATGGAGCTGGGCATCCCAGAACAGCGGCGTTCTGTCACACTCCCCACCCAGAAGCCACACAGCAGCTCCTAGTGTTAGGGAGGGTCCAGGAAGTGGTAGATGCTTCTGCCCCCGAGAGTCAGGACTTCTCACTTGAGTGTCTTTGCTTTCGTCACCCTCCCTTGTATTTTATCTTTGGTTTTTCAAGACAAACGTCTTGCTATGTAGTCTAGGCAGACCCTGGATCTTCCCTGTGGCATCCTCCTGTCTCAGCCTCACTAGTGCTGGAGTCACTGGCATGTGCCACCACACCAGTCTCTCCACACTTCACACTTCCTGTGCTTTGGTTCTTGTTACATCTGTGCGACAGGGCACAGGAACTGACTGCCATCATGTGCAAGGGCTGGGACACTGAGGGACCTTGGGCAGGGCAGTGGCCCCCATGCTGGCAGCCACCAGGAGGCGCTGAGCCTCCTTACGTGCTCCCTAGAAGGGTCCTGCCACCTGTCCTTGTGGACTCTCCATGGGCTCCACTTAGTGAGGGTCAGGATGGGGATAATCATAACTCCACTGTGGGACCCAAGGGAGGTACCCACTCTGTTAGGTCTGCTCGGGGCAACCTGCCTACCACACCTTCTGTAGCCCTGAGCCCAGGACCTGCTGTTGTGCTTTTCCCACTTGTCTGTTTTGAGTTTTCACTGTCCAATCATCCTGATCACTGCAGCCCTGGCCACAGTCCACCTCTGAACTATGTCTTTGTCTTTACTACACCCAATAGCCAAGACACCACTGGAGAAATACTCTGCACAATCCCTGAATTGTTTACTACAAGTCAGAGAACTCTGTATGTTTACAGCCAAGCCTATAAAACCTAGCTCCAGAAGAGACCAGGTGCCCTTCCTACTAACCTTGATATTCTTTCCACTTACTGTAATTAAGTTTCTCTTTTTGTGTCTGTGTAATATTCCATTCAATTCATATACCACAATTTATCAATATTTCTTTTTGATGAATACATCTTTTTTTTTTTTTTTTTTTTTTTTTTTTTTTTTTTTTTTTTTTTTTTTTTTTTTTTTTTTTTTTTGGTGTGTCTTTTTGAGACAGGGTCTCGCTATGCAGTTTGGGCTGGCCTTGAGCTCACTTTTGTAGCCCAGGCTGGTCTTGAACTCACACTGATCCTCCTGCCTCAGCCTCCCAAGTGCTGGGATTACAGGCGAGAACCACCATGCCCAGCTTGATGAATACAACACTTTTTCCTTTTTTTTTTTTTTTTTTGCAGAACCAGGGATCAAACTCAGAATCTTATACTTGCCAGGCAGATACAGGCAGGCACTTGTGCCCCCGAGCTATTTTCCCAGCACCCCTACCCCCCTTTTTAATGCTACAACAAGTAGCCATACAGTCATTGCTCACATGGCTTCTGTATATTTTGAGTCGTTCCTTTTATACTAGCTCATACACATGGAGTCACCAGATCAAAGGTAAGAAAACATGGAGGTGTCTGAGGCACTTCACAGCCTGCTTCCCAGGTGTGCTGACCTGGGTTTCCGGCAGCCCTGACAGCACAAGGGATAGGTGTGACTCACAGCCTACTAGTCTGCAAGGCTCGTGAAAGAGCTCTGGGCCTCTTCTGAGGCTGTCCAGGGCAGGGTTTAACATACTAGGACACTAGTAAATAACAATCGTGAGTTCATCTGGGTGAGAACCACAGGACATACCCGCAGGCGATGGCACATCCGGACGGGGCATAGGCGCAGGCCATCACCCAGGTGCAGGGCATGGTCACCGCGTGCTCCTGCAACATAGCACAGCATGAGCGACTGGAAGCCACAGGTGTCACAGGGGCGGCTGGGGCTCAGGGCTGAGACTGCAGGGGCTCAGCCTCCCACCCTTTGCCCAACGAGCTCAAGTTACAATCTCAGCCATCTTATCCCTGAGCTCAGGGGCACTGGCTGCTCTGTGTAAGCATGGTTCTGAAGAGACTCGGGTCCCTGTTAGGAATGGACGTCCTTCCTGATGTCTGCTCCTGACCCAGTGGTTCCTCTGGTCCCCAGCATCTGGAACCATTGAGCAGCACACCTGCGATGGAGCGGGTCCTGTCCCTGGGCCAGTCCTCCCTAGGTCAGCGAGCTCCCCTGGTTACTCAGCAACCAGCAGTGCGCAGATGCGGGCTCCACCCAGTGGCTGGCTGTGGTGTGGCCCCATCAGAGAGATGCAGGGTTGGGGGCTGGGGCGTGGAAGCAGCTCACCTTGTTGGTGGTAAAGGAATCCCACACGATCACCTTCCCATCCTGTGGGGAGAGGAGCACAGGGCTCAGCCCCCAACGTGCCCACAATGGAGGGGCTGGAGCGCAGGCCTGGCTCCTTGGAAGTGGGGCACAGATACAGTTTCAGTGCCTCGACCAAGCAAACCAGGATGCACCCCCCTACTGGCAGGCAAACAATGGATCTGGACCCTCGTGGGCCTCAGGAGCCCCTCCTACCTCGCCCATCCCCTCCCACGACCCCTTGGACCTCCATGCTCAGCCTGTGACTCTCTGCGCAGGCCAGTTGCTCTCTGGCCCCCCTGGCTGTGGGGAAGCCCACTGCCCACCCCAGAGGAGGGAAGCCCCTCAGGCCCAAGTTCCCGCAGGCCAGGGCCAAACTCACCAGTTTCCTGGGGTGGGGGTGCCACACGACCAGGGTTCCTGGACCCAGGACCCATGGAGTGCAGGCCTGCAAACTAGGGCCCCATAAGCTCACTCTGACTCAGCTCCACTTTCCAAGGGAGAGGGCAACAAGGCCAAGTCCAGATCCCCTCCCATCTCTCGCACCCTTCCTCCCCCTCCACAGCACAGCAGGGTGCAGGGTGCTTCTTTGCTCTAGTTAGCTGGAGTCTTCTCCAGCGTAGGAAATCCAGTCAGGAGAGCTAGGCAGCTACCGGGACATCTTGCTGATCATGTTGTAAAAAATAAGTGTTCCAACAAGAGTGATGGCTGGAACACAGCAGCCGGAGTAAAAACTTTCGGTTCAATTTGCTGGTGTTTCTTTTACACACGGAGGGATAAATTTATGACAGATGAGCTGGGCGGAGCAGGCACAACTATAATCTAGCACCTGGGAGACTGAGGCAGCAGGATCACTAGTTCTGCTTTGTTTTTGTACTGGGAAACTCAGGACCTCGAGGATGCCAGACAGGCACTGTGCCACTGAGCTACACCCCTGGTCCATCGTGTGGGCCCTGAGTTTGGAGAAACAGTTTGTATGTGTTCTGCCGAAGCGGGCACAAAGAGAAACCTGTAAAAATGGGTTTACTGTCACGGGAGGCCTTGCCACCCCCTCAGGAAGAAATGGTTCAGTCCAGTTTAAAAAAGTCAAGTCCAGTCCACACTGTTCTAACCTCTCTGGACTCTAAACCTCCCGAATTGGTGATGAGCAAGAGAATCCCTTGAGCTAAAACATGTCCTCTGGGGTACAGGTAAAATCACCCAGCTGGACAAGTGTCCCCCCACCTGCCTAGGACAGGCCCCCTCCCTCCAGTGAAGCCACCTGCCCCACTAGCTGTGTATCTACCTGGGAGGAGCTCACGATCCGCCTCTTGTCCCGGCACCAGTCCATGCACAGCACCTTGTTCCCGTGGCCTTTGAGGGTCCGCCTGGTCTTCATGACAAACTGGCCCAGGGCCTCCACTCGCTCTGCCACCTGGCGCACTGGAGAACAAGGTCAGTCAGCCCTGCGCCAAGGGCCAGGCTTGGCACACAGGCGCAGGAGGGACAGCAGCCCTTCAGAGGGCCTTGAGTGTTGTGTGGTCTGTCATGCTTTCACTGCACACACTTAAGATTTAAGACACTGTTTTCCAAAGCACTTCCTCATGGACATAGTATATGATTGAAGGTATGGTGCATATTTAGAGTATATCTATGCCGGGCATGGTGGCACAGGCCTGTAGTCCTAGCACTTGGGGGGCTGAGGCAGGAGGATCAGTGTGAGTTTGAGACCAGCCTGGGCTACAAAAGTGAGCTCAAGGCCAGCCTGAATTGCACTTTGAAGCCTTGAGCTCACTTTGTAGCCCAGGCTGGTCTCAAACTCAAAACAATCTTCCTGCCTCAGCCTCCCAAGTGCTGGGATTACAGGTGTGTGCCACCACACTCGCCTACCCACTTTCTGAATCATCTCTGGAGTGCTCTTTCCTGATGTCTATGAGGTGTGATCAGAGATCCAGCGAATGATGCTGCTGGGTGCTGACCAATGGAAAGGCTACTTGTAAAAACGACACCACATTCTTACTCGCCCTATTCACCTGACCTGGCACTATGTGATTTCTGGCTTTTCCCAGGCAAAATGACCATGAAAGGAGGACGTTTCAAATCCATTCAGGACGTGAAGGCACAACCAGAGACTCTCACAAAAGAAAACTTCAGCAAGTGGCAAGAATGAGGATGACTGCATCGGAAGCAAGAGAGGGCAGTCTGAGGGGATTCGTGGAAATGTGTCTGTGGCTGCATTAGAAAAAAACTGAAGCAGTTATGGTCTTTGACCACACCACAAATACAGAGGGAAGAACAGGCCACATGACTGATTTTTCACCACACTGCTGGGCCCAGGGTCTGCAAGGCCGGACTCGGCCTTTCCTGAAAGCTTTCTAGGGCTTTGGCAGGCAGTGACATAGCAACTTGTGATGCCTGGCAGGGGTCACAGGCAAGGGACCTGAGGGTTGCCCCCAGCCTGCGGTGAGTACTGAGGTCTGGTACTTGCCTCCCTCCCTGGCACCTTCTGTCTGGCCAAAAGGGTGTGTGTAGACCAGGACCAGTGCTGCCCTGTGCCTTCAGGAGCTGGGACAGAAGCTCTCCTCCCAAGAACCACACTGGGCTCTGAACCATGACCAAGTGACCTCTGGGGAGAACTTCCCTGCCACAAGTTTTTTTTTTTTTTTTTTTGCGGGACCAAGGTTCAAACTCACGACCTTGCACTTGCCAGGCAGCTATCTCCCCAGCCCCCCTGCCACAAGTTTCACTACACCATGCTCCCTTGAATGGCCACAGAGCAGTGAACAAAGCTGGCACTGAAGCAGCACCACAACCTCATCTAGGGCCCAGGGACAAGCTGCTGGCCCATGGCGGCTTTCATGGCAAAGCCCAACCCAGCCCCGTGCTGAACTGGGCCTGCAGCCTGTCTAGCACATACTGGAGCTGAGGTCCGGCTCATGCACTCTGGTGGGGACAGGGAGGCCCTGTGTGCCATGTGTGCGTGCAGCCCATCCCAGAGGTCCATGCGCCACCTGGTGCCTTTGAGTGCTGGCCTCTGGCAGCACCCAGGGGCTTCTGTGGGGAGATGATCTGAGACTGGATGTCATGATGGTGCGTGAGCACCTTGGCACCAGCACTGTGACATCTGTGAGTGGCCTCTGCTAGGCCACTTAGTGACAAACAGGGGCCATTCCAAGCCCTCACTCTGCTTTCTAACCCAAGGAGGAGCTTCTCATCCCCAAGGATTTGTGCCTTGCTGTCTATTAGTGGGGAATTCAGGTTGCTCAGAAGCTGTTATCAGCTCCTCCTGTCCTAAGTTCTCTGCTCTGTCTGACTCATGCCACAGTCAGGACTTCTCTGCAAAGTCTTGGTTCCTTTTAGGCATCTCCTTCATTTAGCTGGTTTCTTTTGTCCTGATGAAAGGACAAAAGTGTGCAAAAGACTGAAAACCCGAGCTGCAGAAATGTGTCAGTCGGGAGCAATGGTGCACACCTGAAAGCTCAGCTCCTCGGGGTTGAGGCAGGAAGATCACACGTTAGGACCAGGATGGGCAACTTAACAAGATCCTGGCTCAAAAAGCAAACAAGGCTTGTTTATCACCACATAGGGCACACTACTGCTCTACAGATGCATACTCCCCAGAGCCCACAGAGTGAAGCTTAAAACCAGAAGGCACCTGGTGTGTTGAGGGCACTTAACCAGAGCAGCTCTTCTGTTCTCTTTAGAAAGGAAAGACATAAAAAAAAAAGAAGAAAGGAAAGACACTTCACCAATGCAAATAGGGCCTCCCTTACATAAGAGGAACCTGAACATACCCAACTAGTAGTTCTTTCTCCCACTGTGGGTTCCTCCCCACACACAGATTCACTCCCAACCCACTCCCTGCTGTCTCTAGCTGCCAAATCGTGCAACTATTAAACCTAGAAACCAGCTAAATGCATTCTGTATGTCATTTGTGGGAACAGGCTTTGGGGGCAGGTGGGTTTGCTCTTGGCCTTTGGATGCTTGTCCTTGCTGGGTATAATTTTTCTTAAACATGAAGAGCACTTCACTGCTTGCTGCCAGGGACCCCTTGCAGGGGCTCAGACGCTGAGGACTCCCAGGGCTGCACAGAGCAGGGTGGGCAGCTCTAGCGTTTGAGGTTGCAGCCAAAGCCCAGCTCTGACAGGCACCTGCTGGCTTGTCTACTTGCACCCTCAGGGGCTGCCAGACTTGGTCTCTAGCCCAGTGCAAAGTGACAACTGTCTGCTGTGTCACTCTGTAGCCATGGACTGAGCTGTGCTCACTGAAGCACCAACAGGAATAAACTGAGAGGCCTCGGTGAATTCTGTCCCAGTCAACCCAGCTGTCGCAGGCTGTCGCTCCTGGGGGACCCCACAGAGCTCTGAGCCCTGTCCTTCCCATCTGGTCCCTCCCTCCCACTGCCTCTCTTCTCTTGCTCAGCTGCCAAGCATCCACGATCAGGTGACGTCACCACGGCAGGGACACCTGGATCTCCAAGATGGCTCCTGCTCTGCCACACCACTCCACACCCAGCCATGCAAGTGCTGGGCCAGCAGAGCCTCTGCATGGCCCGTGTGCTGGGCCAGTGGAGCCTCTGGGGTGATGAGGACTTGCTGTCCACTGAGCATGAACCTCAACACTGCTCTGTGGCCTGGGGAGCACCGTGAGGGAGATGAATGACAATGCGTCTTTTACTCTAGTATGTATTTAAGATGACATGTCAATAGTCCGCACATTTAAAAAAAAAATCCTATCTCAGTTTGCAAGCAGGTCCAAACATAAAAATTTAAACCACAAACATTTACAAAGAAAGCATGCAACAGGGTATGTTCCCCATTGCAACAACGTACTTTTCCTCTTTCCACACTGGGTTAAAAAGAAAAAAGAGGACTGAAGCATGAACAAACTCTGAATGTTTGTTTATTCCAATAGCATCTTGCTATGCCGCTCAGGCTGGCCTTGAACTCACAGCATATCCTCTTGCTTCAGTCTCTTGGAGTTCTGGGATTATAGGTGTGTGCCACCACACCCGGTGCTCAGTGTTTTGACAGTCACTATGTGGTAGACCAAGGAATGAGGGGGGACAAATTACCCAAAGTTACTTTTACTCACTCGGTGCGGCTGAGCATGGTGACACAGCTACCCAGCAGGCTGGGGCAGGTGGGTGAAAGTTCAAAGCCAGCCTGGACAACTCAGCACAGCCCTGCCTCCAAATAACATTGCATAAAAAAGGGCCAGGGATGTAGCTCTGGTAGAAGGACTACTCACATGCACAGGGCCCTGGTCTGCTTCCTCTGCAGAGAGAAGCATGTCCTTTTCACTTTTAGAAACTGTATCTTTGGTGCAAGAGCAGAGCGTGGATGTTTCCCAAATGAAGGAGGTCACCTTGTGGAGCACAGTGATCGGTGCTGACATCCCCCCACAAGTGTGAGACCAGGCACGCATTAGAGGCGGGGGAGGAGTGAACGCAGGGCTCACAGGATGCTGTGAAAACGCCTACAAGTGCTGCCTATGGCTGCTGATCCCTGCTGTGTCTCCAGGTTGTGTTTCTGTGGTGCTCGGCAGGGCACCCAGGGTTTCTCACCTGCCAGCCAGGTGCCTACCACAGAGCTGCACACCCGAATCATTTTCACCCTCCCCATCAGCCACAAGAGCTCTATGCCGGGGTGTGGGGGCCCTGGCCACGCCAGGGCTAGGCTGCTGTCCTCAGAGCTCTCTGGCTGTGTAGGGAAAGCCCAATCCACACCTCTGAAGGCTGCAACCCAAGGCCATAGCCAAGGGCATCAGGCTCTCACTCCTACTCCAGGGCAGTAACTCCTAACCCAAGAGACAGGATGGCTCTCCCATCAGCAAGGCTCACTGCTTGCACATCTTGGTTCTAACTTCTCAAGGCCCGCTCAGCTGTGGGCTTTTGCCTCAGATGTGTCCCCCACTTCCTGCACCCCTCGACTTGTGAGGGACCCCATAAGCATGGGTAGTCCAGAGAAACCTCGGTCTTCGCTCCCAGATAGTTCTGACCTTCCAGACCCCCCTCAAGCCATACCACACACTGCCTTTCCTTCCATCCTTTCCTGTACACTTAGCTGTAAGATGGGCGCTCGGCCAGCTCCTGACAGCGAGTCTCCACTTAGAAGCTCGAAGGGCCAAAGGGCAGAGCACCAAAGCTCCCTGCAGGCACATTAAACAGTGTCTGTGGAGGTTCACTGATGACATTTGCACAGCCAGGGCCAGGGCAAGGCACAGTGGGGAAGCAGCCAGACCATCTGTTCTCTGACCACTGTGGCAGCAGGGCCGGAGGCAGCATGGCAGGTGGGACCCACAGGGACCCAGGAGCCATCTCCTCCACATACCAGAGCAAGCCAATAGAGGGCCCTAGCTGGTCTACAAGGATGCTTGCTGCTATATTTTCCCCTCACCGTAATATCAGAAGGGGCCAAGGCCCAGGCAATAATGCATTTGAGATAAGCCTTTCCAGATACACTTAGGATGGGTGGCCAAGTACGCTGGCTCTCTGCCAGGAGCCTGTGGCAGGGAGCCTGCCAGGGGCTTCAGTCTGCAGCGCTCCGGCAGACGCTGCCTGGTGCTGCTGGGGCTGCTCTGCCCCTGCAGTTAGAAGCTGCTGAGGGGTTGGCACCCAGACAGATCCAACGTGGCCCAGGGCTGCACCTGTGCTGACCTGGTCCCCGCTCTGTATTCTGCATCCTTGCTCCTCTGTCAAGGGCCATGCTAAATACCTTTAGGACTGAATGGGTTTCGCCCCCCCTTTCTGCTTCCTCTTGTTTTTTTTAAGGCCCCTCCTGAACTACAGCTTGCTGCAACGTGGACCCCTCTAGACCCTGGGGTTATGCCTGGCTTTAGGCACAGGCACACACACACACACACACACACACACACACACACACACACACGCCTCCTGCTGCTGAAATCAGCAGGACTTGGGCAGCAGCACTACTTGGCATTTCACTTTAAAAAAAAAAAAAAAAAAAAATATATATATATATATATATATATATATATATATATATATATATATAATTTGGTCCAGCATCTTGCTACACAGCTCAGATTCATAGGGGGCATCTACAGGGCTGTGACTGGAAGCCTGTAGCAGGGAGGCTTCCTGTCTCAGCCTCCCCAGTGCAGGGATTACAGGTGTGCACCACCACGTCCAGTTTTGGTGGCCTGCAACACATGTCCAGGGTTCTAGGGCTGGCATGACATGCAGAACTGGGGATCAAACCTGGGTCCCTGCACATGCCAGGTAGGTGCTTAGACCACCAAGCTATCTCCCCAGCCCTCTTTTTGGTATCTTAATAAAAATCTCACACCTTCCACACATGCATTCACAGACTTCCTTTTCATTTTTTGGAATGCAGACTACAGCTCTGTAGCAGGCCCTCAGGGAGAGCAGCAGATCGGAGCTGTGTGCCGTGTGTAGTCACAGCCCTGCAGATGCCCACATCCCATCCCTGACTCCTGAGGGCACCCATGCCAGCTCAGGCAATGCGACTGCTCAAGCATGAAGTCACAGATATGTCTAAGGGGAGCCCAAGACAGGAGCTCATCCTGGTCGTGTCTTCTGGGTGGGCTGAACAGAACCAAAGGCAAATGGTGCGACTCTGAGGCAGTGGTCGCAGTGACAGGAGGACTGCAGAGGCCTCCAGAGGCCGGGCAGTGTGCCTTTCCCTACAATGTCCAAGACTGGTCTCCAGGACCCTGAGGAGTCATGAATGGGGCTCTCCAAGGCTGAACAGCAGCACAGGAAACTAACACAGGCTGATGGCACCAGCAGCACTGGCAGCCCCTGAGGGCCACTTCTTATCAGGCTGGCCCGGGGTGATGCTGGGATGAGGCCCATAGAGGGGACACTGGTCTCAGTGTCGTAGGCGGTTGAATTTATAGAAATATTCTAGGCAGCCACATGGGACAGGTCCTCAAACGAGCCAGTATGGAAGACAAGACCTTCACCCTGAAGCTGTGGGAGAGACAGGCACCTCCCTGAGGGCCAGACCTCCAGGCCAGAGATTAAACAAATGCAGCTGCACACCTCCCTAGGGACAGACATCAGGGATTGGTGTTCTAAATAGGTCTCTATCACTTTGGGAAAGTCAGGAAGAGTCACTAATCTGGCCCCGACAGGAAGAGCCCCTGCTCTGTATTCACCTGCCCATTTGATCCCAATGTAATTACGTTTATCTCAGCAATTATGCTTGTAATCTTAGTGGTGGACCAGTTCAGTCCACCTTAGAAGTTCTCCTGTTTCTCACCTTGAACCTGCCTTACCGCCTGAATTTGTTCTCTAAAAGTTCCTAGAAAAGACAGGTTCCTGGGCAACCCACTCAGGTTCACGTCTTTCTCACCTCTGTCTGTCTGTCTGTCTCCCTCTCCCAGAAGTTTTCTTTCCCTTAAATATATTCTGCTCTTAAATTCTATTGTTCCTAAAATTCATTCTTTGGTTTTAGAGACCACGATCTTGTCTCAGGTATGTTTCAGGTCGGGAGTTTCTTCCCTCTGTACCATCAGGGTGACAAGCAAGGGTCCTGAAGTCAGGAAATGCTTGCTTTCCTCTCCTAGTTCACGGACTTGATTCTGATGTATTGGGTTTTTAAAGGCAAGGCTGGGCCTGGCAGGATGGCTCTGCGGTCTAAGGCGCCTGCTTGGGAAAGCTTAGGCGGCTGTAGGGACCGCGGTTTGATCCCCGGCACCACATGCTACACCAGCCCTGCCCTCAGGGAAGGCTGAGTCAGCCATAAAAACAAACAAACAAACAAACAAAAGTTCTGAAACAAGAAAAATAAATAAATAAATAAAATTAAAGACAAGGCTTTGGGCAAATCCAACCCAAAAGCAGAGTGGGCCTGGGGCTCAAGAGCATTTTAAGTCCAAAAGTCCCTGGTAAACTGGGATGAGCTGGTCACCTCCACCAGTGCCTGAAGGGGTCTCCCTGGTAGCAGGGACTGCAGGGCCATCTGTATAACCACAGTACAAGAATGTACAGCAGCCAGAAATGTGGTATGCTGTGTTATCCTAGCTCTCTGGGAGGCTGAGGCAGGAGGATCACAAGCTTTAGCCTGGCCTAGGCTACACCAAGCAGTGATACTGCCTCAAAACAAAAAATAAAAGGTTGGGGACATGGCTCAGTATGAAGGTTCTTCATCCCTAATACTGCAAAATAGGAAAAACGTAACAAACAGAAAAAAAAAAAAAAAAAAAAAAAAAAAAAAAAAAAAAAAAAAAAAAAAAAAAAAAAAAAAAAAAAAAAAAAAAAAAAAAAAAAAAAAAAAAAAAAAAAAAAAAAAAAAAAAAAAAAAAAAAAAAAA